>CAUYJH010000056.1:7500-10000 GCA_963573315.1 Entomortierella parvispora
GCCAGACTTTTTTTTTCCTCAAGACCGCATCGCAAAAATAAATTTTGCAAAGCTGCCTCGTTGGAGGAAGTTCAATGCATCAGTCACACCTTTTGAAAGGCGGCTACTGATCCAGAGCGACTCCCAATTGTTTTGTGGTATTTTTTCTCATGGAGAAGCAGTACACACGAGTTTTTCTTTCGTCGGCAGTGTGCAATACATTGCCGACTAGTAGAAGGTTGGTCCTTGAACTTGAATGACCTTTAAGATCTGATGCAAACACCAAATCTCGCCAGCAAAGCAAATTCTTGAGCCGTGGGATTGAACACTACTCTAATAGATTGGCACAACCCTTCGCTCCCAAGTAAATGGAGGCGAAGACTGGAATCGTTCGAGTAACCTCAGATGCAGAAAAAGAAACTCAATAAGAACAGCAGAGCTTTCGCTCTCTGTTCTCCTTTCACTTCCTTTTCTACAATAATGAGCGGAAAAAGTTGATTTTTTAAAAGCGCAGTCATTTCACAGTGGTATTTACTCATAGTGAATAAAAATCAACTCTATCTATTACTTGGAATAAAGCCGTAATAAGCACTTATCCCATAAAAGGTAATCATGAAAATATAATTTTTATTCTAACGAAACACCATATACATGGTAACATGTGATTAGCTATATAGTAAGGAAACCTTGATTAACTATGCTTGGAAGCAAGTATAAATGGCTGCGGAGACTTTGTCACATGATCAGGACTATTATTACTATTAAAGTGCCCCACTAAAAACCCTAAAATAAGGCCTTTGGCTCCTGCGGTCACTAGTGATCAACGTTAAATTTGTGGTTAAAAGTCATATTTGTGGTCAGTCAAAAATTCGAAAAAAATTACCTAATGAGGAAATTTCCGTCGGTACATGAACAAGAAATTTTTAGAGACTTTCGAATTACGGCCATACACAACTAAACCCACCGCATCCCGTCCGATCTGCGCAGTTAAACAGTTGATGGCAGAGTCAGTACTATGGTGGGGGACCACATGGGAATACTCTGTGCTGTAATTTTTTTTTTTTTTTTTTTTTTTTTTATTATTTAGCTCGCACAGCTTGGACATATGGACAAGATCCATCAGAAAGGCTTATTCTGATCATCACCTTTTGCTTTGCCATCGTTCGGGCTCGTCTGTGGGTGTCAGAAGAACCACTCGATCCATGTCCAAGAGACCACGAGCACAGAGAGTGCCATCAAACTAGTCTCTACACTCTTCCCAACATGAATCCACACTGCCGCCAACATGACTCTTCACTGTCCCCAACACATCTCCCCACTTTCAGCAACGCATCTTTGTTTCACCTCCAACACACCACCAACACGTCTCTACACTGTCGTCAACACATGCCTGACAGCAAAGAGCACAACTTGCCATCAACCACGTGTTTGCCACCAAATCTAACGGCCCGCCACCAATTTACGCGGCTTGCCACCAAATACTACAACTCTCTATGCTGCCGCCACCAAGCAGCACAACTTGCCACCATTTCTACGATTCCTACGCCTTTCCGACGCGTTTCCTACGCCTTTCCGACGCGTTTCCTACGCCTTTCCGACACATTTCTTACACAAAATACGCATTCTCGACCACGTGAACACCAACATCTCCATGGTCCCAACACATAATGCCTCCAGATAGCAAGATCCCGCGCATAATGGGTCCAAATAGCAAGATCTTGGCTGTTCTCGCGCATAATGGGTCCACATAGCGGGTCGCCAGCCACGTGAGTACCGGAATCTCCATGGTTTTCTACGCATAATGCCTCCAGATAGCAAGATCTTGGCTGATCCCGCGCATAATGGGTCCAAATAGCAAGATCTTGGCTGTTCCCGCGCATAATGGGTCCACATAGCGGGTCGCCAGCCACGTGAGTACCGGAATCTCCATGGTTTTCTACGCATAATGCCTCCAGATAGCAAGATCTTGACTGATCCCGCGCATAATGGGTCCAAATAGCAAGATCTTGGCTGTTCCCGCGCATAATGGGTCCACATAGCGGGTCGCCAGCCACGTGAGTACCGGAATCTCCATGGTTTTCTACGCATAATGCCTCCAGATAGCAAGATCTTGGCTGTTCCCACGCATAATGGGTCCAAATAGCGCATTTGGTGGCACTGGTCGCCGTTTGGTGGCGTTGTCGTTGTACGCGTTTGGTGGCACTGGCGTCACTGGTGGCGTTCCCGTGCAAATGCTGCATCGCAGACAGTCTATTTTTGGTGGCGCAGTGGTGTTTGGGGGCGTTTTATGGCACCAAGATCAAATGATGGTGCCTTGATACTCGAGTCCTTGATACTTCTGACACGGGGACATGGAGGGGTACCATCATTCAAGTGGACATGGTTGGAATGAGAGGAGCAATGAAGGTGCATGTGTTTGTTGCCACCAATTTCATATACATAGTGACAATAAGCTCTTTTTTCAACCTTTCTTGAGCAATTGATTGACAATGGCTGATTCGATTCTCTTCCCTCTAACTGC
>CAUYJH010000057.1:0-2500 GCA_963573315.1 Entomortierella parvispora
GCCGCGCTGAGTAAACAACACGACAGCTCACCAGAAGGTAAGACCCAGTCAGGACAGTACAAACCAAAGGCAGACCGTCCAACCAGGCCTAAAATTCAACTACGAGCTTTTTAACTGCAACAACTTTAATATACGCTATTGGAGCTGGAATTACCGCGGCTGCTGGCACCAGACTTGCCCTCCAATTGTTCCTCGTTAAGAGATTTAAATTGTACTCATTCCAATTACAAGACTAGAAAGCCCTGTATTGTTATTTATTGTCACTACCTCCCCGTATCGGGATTGGGTAATTTGCGCGCCTGCTGCCTTCCTTGGATGTGGTAGCCGTTTCTCAGGCTCCCTCTCCGGAATCGAACCCTAATTCCCCGTTACCCGTTAAAACCATGGTAGGCCTCTATCCTACCATCGAAAGTTGATAGGGCAGAAATTTGAATGAAACATCGCCAGCACAAGGCCATGCGATTCGAAAAGTTATTATGAATCACCAGACAAGCGGTTGCCCGCGTTGGTTTTTTATCTAATAAATACATCCCTTCCAGAAGTCGGGATTTTTAGCATGTATTAGCTCTAGAATTACCACGGTTATCCAAGTAGTAAGGTATAATCAAATAAACTATAACTGATTTAATGAGCCATTCGCAGTTTCACAGTACAAAGTTGTTTATACTTAGACATGCATGGCTTAATCTTTGAGACAAGCATATGACTACTGGCAGGATCAACCAGGTAACTCTTGTAAATAAAGAGAATCATACAGAGAACCGAAAAGACGGCCCTCGTACTCAACTCTTTACTCGTCACTGCAGTCCTTTTGAGGGAACCGCAGATCAGGAAGTGTTATTTGAATTGATAGATCAATCTCAATTGCTCGAGAGAGATCACATTGACCGAATTTGAGCGATGGTTGAAGACGAGTCTCCTTCCAAGCACCCTCTTTCGGATCAACATCCTATTGCCAGACTTTTTTTTTCCTCAAGACCGCATCGCAAAAATAAATTTTGCAAAGCTGCCTCGTTGGAGGAAGTTCAATGCATCAGTCACACCTTTTGAAAGGCGGCTACTGATCCAGAGCGACTCCCAATTGTTTTGTGGTATTTTTTCTCATGGAGAAGCAGTACACACGAGTTTTTCTTTCGTCGGCAGTGTGCAATACATTGCCGACTAGTAGAAGGTTGGTCCTTGAACTTGAATGACCTTTAAGATCTGATGCAAACACCAAATCTCGCCAGCAAAGCAAATTCTTGAGCCGTGGGATTGAACACTACTCTAATAGATTGGCACAACCCTTCGCTCCCAAGTAAATGGAGGCGAAGACTGGAATCGTTCGAGTAACCTCAGATGCAGAAAAAGAAACTCAATAAGAACAGCAGAGCTTTCGCTCTCTGTTCTCCTTTCACTTCCTTTTCTACAATAATGAGCGGAAAAAGTTGATTTTTTAAAAGCGCAGTCATTTCACAGTGGTATTTACTCATAGTGAATAAAAATCAACTCTATCTATTACTTGGAATAAAGCCGTAATAAGCACTTATCCCATAAAAGGTAATCATGAAAATATAATTTTTATTCTAACGAAACACCATATACATGGTAACATGTGATTAGCTATATAGTAAGGAAACCTTGATTAACTATGCTTGGAAGCAAGTATAAATGGCTGCGGAGACTTTGTCACATGATCAGGACTATTATTACTATTAAAGTGCCCCACTAAAAACCCTAAAATAAGGCCTTTGGCTCCTGCGGTCACTAGTGATCAACGTTAAATTTGTGGTTAAAAGTCATATTTGTGGTCAGTCAAAAATTCGAAAAAAATTACCTAATGAGGAAATTTCCGTCGGTACATGAACAAGAAATTTTTAGAGACTTTCGAATTACGGCCATACACAACTAAACCCACCGCATCCCGTCCGATCTGCGCAGTTAAACAGTTGATGGCAGAGTCAGTACTATGGTGGGGGACCACATGGGAATACTCTGTGCTGTAATTTTTTTTTTTTTTTTTTTTTTTTTTATTATTTAGCTCGCACAGCTTGGACATATGGACAAGATCCATCAGAAAGGCTTATTCTGATCATCACCTTTTGCTTTGCCATCGTTCGGGCTCGTCTGTGGGTGTCAGAAGAACCACTCGATCCATGTCCAAGAGACCACGAGCACAGAGAGTGCCATCAAACTAGTCTCTACACTCTTCCCAACATGAATCCACACTGCCGCCAACATGACTCTTCACTGTCCCCAACACATCTCCCCACTTTCAGCAACGCATCTTTGTTTCACCTCCAACACACCACCAACACGTCTCTACACTGTCGTCAACACATGCCTGACAGCAAAGAGCACAACTTGCCATCAACCACGTGTTTGCCACCAAATCTAACGGCCCGCCACCAATTTACGCGGCTTGCCACCAAATACTACAACTCTCTATGCTGCCGCCACCAAGCAGCACAACTTGCCACCATTTCTACGATTCCTACGCCTTTCCGACGCGTTTCCTACG
>CAUYJH010000057.1:30000-31021 GCA_963573315.1 Entomortierella parvispora
GAACAAGAAATTTTTAGAGACTTTCGAATTACGGCCATACACAACTAAACCCACCGCATCCCGTCCGATCTGCGCAGTTAAACAGTTGATGGCAGAGTCAGTACTATGGTGGGGGACCACATGGGAATACTCTGTGCTGTAATTTTTTTTTTTTTTTTTTTTTTTTTTATTATTTAGCTCGCACAGCTTGGACATATGGACAAGATCCATCAGAAAGGCTTATTCTGATCATCACCTTTTGCTTTGCCATCGTTCGGGCTCGTCTGTGGGTGTCAGAAGAACCACTCGATCCATGTCCAAGAGACCACGAGCACAGAGAGTGCCATCAAACTAGTCTCTACACTCTTCCCAACATGAATCCACACTGCCGCCAACATGACTCTTCACTGTCCCCAACACATCTCCCCACTTTCAGCAACGCATCTTTGTTTCACCTCCAACACACCACCAACACGTCTCTACACTGTCGTCAACACATGCCTGACAGCAAAGAGCACAACTTGCCATCAACCACGTGTTTGCCACCAAATCTAACGGCCCGCCACCAATTTACGCGGCTTGCCACCAAATACTACAACTCTCTATGCTGCCGCCACCAAGCAGCACAACTTGCCACCATTTCTACGATTCCTACGCCTTTCCGACGCGTTTCCTACGCCTTTCCGACGCGTTTCCTACGCCTTTCCGACACATTTCTTACACAAAATACGCATTCTCGACCACGTGAACACCAACATCTCCATGGTCCCAACACATAATGCCTCCAGATAGCAAGATCCCGCGCATAATGGGTCCAAATAGCAAGATCTTGGCTGTTCTCGCGCATAATGGGTCCACATAGCGGGTCGCCAGCCACGTGAGTACCGGAATCTCCATGGTTTTCTACGCATAATGCCTCCAGATAGCAAGATCTTGGCTGATCCCGCGCATAATGGGTCCAAATAGCAAGATCTTGGCTGTTCCCGCGCATAATGGGTCCACATAGCGGGTCGCCAGCCACGTGAGTACCGGAATCTCCATG
>CAUYJH010000059.1:0-2500 GCA_963573315.1 Entomortierella parvispora
GCTATCATCCGTTGGATTATGGCTGAACGCCTCTAAGTCAGAATCCGTGCTAGAACGCGACGATTACCGCCCTTTTCCGATTTTTAGTTGAATACGAATAGAGCTTCGGCTCCTGAATCATATTACGTGGGGTGATCTTGCAGAGCGGAAAGGCTTTGTGAGGTTCCTGCTAATGTTAATTTCAAATATTGGAAGAGATAAATCCATTGCAGACGACTTTAATTGAACGGGGTATTGTAAGCAGTAGAGTAGCCTTGTTGCTACGATCTGCTGAGATTAAGCCCATTGTTCTACAGATTTGTTCTTACGAACAACATCTCTCTTTTTATCTTTCTGGCAGCGAGTCTCTTAAGGGTTACTCAGTTTTCAGAAAAAAAACTTGAGAATTGAGCGGAATTTGCGGTGGATTGTGGAAGGCAAGGGCAAGGAGAAGAGAAAAGTATATGAAGTTGGATGCTGCAAGGACAGAGTAAGTGCTCGAATTCTGGCTCAGTTACCCCACCCTTTGTAGAGCTTGGAATTTGCGGTGGATTGTGGAAGGCAAGGGCAAGGGGAAGAGAAAAGTATAGGGAGTTGGATACTGGAAAGACAGAGTAAGTGCTCGAATTCTGTTACCCCACCCTTTGCGGATCTACAAAGGTGACACTTAAGGGGTGCCCAATCCTGAGCCGAGAACTTTGTGTGGTGTGTGGTGTGTTTGGATGGAACAGGAGATGTAGTGGGTTGATATGCAACAGAAGTGAGGAATGAAAGGTTGCTTGACGGAGTGCCACTCAACGACGTATCAGTCAGTATCTATGAACCTGTCTATCAAAACGCACAAGTGCACAAGTGCCACCCACCCAAGCGCGTCCCACTTCACACTTTCACACTCTGCTCGGTGGATCTTAAGGGGTGCCCATTTTGGAAACCGGGCTCTTGGTTGTACTGTTCTGTACCAACACAGACACATGCGCTTTCAAGAATGGGATTCAAAAGAAATGGTTGCCATCTTCAAAAAAATTGGTGGCAACAAACACATGCATCTACATTACTCGTTTCATTCCAACCTTACAGACTTGAGACTCGATACAGACGTTGTCATTGGCGATACCCCTCGAATGCAGTTAGAGGGAAGAGAATCGAATCAGCCATTGTCAATCAATTGCTCAAGAAAGGTTGAAAAAAGAGCTTATTGTCACTATGTATATGAAATTGGTGGCAACAAACACATGCACCTTCATTGCTCCTCTCATTCCAACCATGTCCACTTGAATGATGGTACCCCTCCATGTCCCCGTGTCAGAAGTATCAAGGACTCGAGTATCAAGGCACCATCATTTGATCTTGGTGCCATAAAACGCCCCAAACACCACTGCGCCACCAAAAATAGACTGTCTGCGATGCAGCATTTGCACGGGAACGCCACCAGTGACGCCAGTGCCACCAAACGCGTACAACGACAACGCCACCAAACGGCGACCAGTGCCACCAAATGCGCTATTTGGACCCATTATGCGTGGGGAACAGCCAAGATCTTGCTATCTGGAGGCATTATGCGTAGAAAACCATGGAGATTCCGGTACTCACGTGGCTGGCGACCCGCTATGTGGACCCATTATGCGCGGGAACAGCCAAGATCTTGCTATTTGGACCCATTATGCGCGGGATCAGTCAAGATCTTGCTATCTGGAGGCATTATGCGTAGAAAACCATGGAGATTCCGGTACTCACGTGGCTGGCGACCCGCTATGTGGACCCATTATGCGCGGGAACAGCCAAGATCTTGCTATTTGGACCCATTATGCGCGGGATCAGCCAAGATCTTGCTATCTGGAGGCATTATGCGTAGAAAACCATGGAGATTCCGGTACTCACGTGGCTGGCGACCCGCTATGTGGACCCATTATGCGCGAGAACAGCCAAGATCTTGCTATTTGGACCCATTATGCGCGGGATCTTGCTATCTGGAGGCATTATGTGTTGGGACCATGGAGATGTTGGTGTTCACGTGGTCGAGAATGCGTATTTTGTGTAAGAAATGTGTCGGAAAGGCGTAGGAAACGCGTCGGAAAGGCGTAGGAAACGCGTCGGAAAGGCGTAGGAATCGTAGAAATGGTGGCAAGTTGTGCTGCTTGGTGGCGGCAGCATAGAGAGTTGTAGTATTTGGTGGCAAGCCGCGTAAATTGGTGGCGGGCCGTTAGATTTGGTGGCAAACACGTGGTTGATGGCAAGTTGTGCTCTTTGCTGTCAGGCATGTGTTGACGACAGTGTAGAGACGTGTTGGTGGTGTGTTGGAGGTGAAACAAAGATGCGTTGCTGAAAGTGGGGAGATGTGTTGGGGACAGTGAAGAGTCATGTTGGCGGCAGTGTGGATTCATGTTGGGAAGAGTGTAGAGACTAGTTTGATGGCACTCTCTGTGCTCGTGGTCTCTTGGACATGGATCGAGTGGTTCTTCTGACACCCACAGACGAGCCCGAACGATGGCAAAGCAAAAGGTGATGATCAGAATAAGCCTTT
>CAUYJH010000059.1:20000-22500 GCA_963573315.1 Entomortierella parvispora
CTCTCATTCCAACCATGTCCACTTGAATGATGGTACCCCTCCATGTCCCCGTGTCAGAAGTATCAAGGACTCGAGTATCAAGGCACCATCATTTGATCTTGGTGCCATAAAACGCCCCCAAACACCACTGCGCCACCAAAAATAGACTGTCTGCGATGCAGCATTTGCACGGGAACGCCACCAGTGACGCCAGTGCCACCAAACGCGTACAACGACAACGCCACCAAACGGCGACCAGTGCCACCAAATGCGCTATTTGGACCCATTATGCGTGGGAACAGCCAAGATCTTGCTATCTGGAGGCATTATGCGTAGAAAACCATGGAGATTCCGGTACTCACGTGGCTGGCGACCCGCTATGTGGACCCATTATGCGCGGGAACAGCCAAGATCTTGCTATTTGGACCCATTATGCGCGGGATCAGTCAAGATCTTGCTATCTGGAGGCATTATGCGTAGAAAACCATGGAGATTCCGGTACTCACGTGGCTGGCGACCCGCTATGTGGACCCATTATGCGCGGGAACAGCCAAGATCTTGCTATTTGGACCCATTATGCGCGGGATCAGCCAAGATCTTGCTATCTGGAGGCATTATGCGTAGAAAACCATGGAGATTCCGGTACTCACGTGGCTGGCGACCCGCTATGTGGACCCATTATGCGCGAGAACAGCCAAGATCTTGCTATTTGGACCCATTATGCGCGGGATCTTGCTATCTGGAGGCATTATGTGTTGGGACCATGGAGATGTTGGTGTTCACGTGGTCGAGAATGCGTATTTTGTGTAAGAAATGTGTCGGAAAGGCGTAGGAAACGCGTCGGAAAGGCGTAGGAAACGCGTCGGAAAGGCGTAGGAATCGTAGAAATGGTGGCAAGTTGTGCTGCTTGGTGGCGGCAGCATAGAGAGTTGTAGTATTTGGTGGCAAGCCGCGTAAATTGGTGGCGGGCCGTTAGATTTGGTGGCAAACACGTGGTTGATGGCAAGTTGTGCTCTTTGCTGTCAGGCATGTGTTGACGACAGTGTAGAGACGTGTTGGTGGTGTGTTGGAGGTGAAACAAAGATGCGTTGCTGAAAGTGGGGAGATGTGTTGGGGACAGTGAAGAGTCATGTTGGCGGCAGTGTGGATTCATGTTGGGAAGAGTGTAGAGACTAGTTTGATGGCACTCTCTGTGCTCGTGGTCTCTTGGACATGGATCGAGTGGTTCTTCTGACACCCACAGACGAGCCCGAACGATGGCAAAGCAAAAGGTGATGATCAGAATAAGCCTTTCTGATGGATCTTGTCCATATGTCCAAGCTGTGCGAGCTAAATAATAAAAAAAAAAAAAAAAAAAAAAAAAATTACAGCACAGAGTATTCCCATGTGGTCCCCCACCATAGTACTGACTCTGCCATCAACTGTTTAACTGCGCAGATCGGACGGGATGCGGTGGGTTTAGTTGTGTATGGCCGTAATTCGAAAGTCTCTAAAAATTTCTTGTTCATGTACCGACGGAAATTTCCTCATTAGGTAATTTTTTTCGAATTTTTGACTGACCACAAATATGACTTTTAACCACAAATTTAACGTTGATCACTAGTGACCGCAGGAGCCAAAGGCCTTATTTTAGGGTTTTTAGTGGGGCACTTTAATAGTAATAATAGTCCTGATCATGTGACAAAGTCTCCGCAGCCATTTATACTTGCTTCCAAGCATAGTTAATCAAGGTTTCCTTACTATATAGCTAATCACATGTTACCATGTATATGGTGTTTCGTTAGAATAAAAATTATATTTTCATGATTACCTTTTATGGGATAAGTGCTTATTACGGCTTTATTCCAAGTAATAGATAGAGTTGATTTTTATTCACTATGAGTAAATACCACTGTGAAATGACTGCGCTTTTAAAAAATCAACTTTTTCCGCTCATTATTGTAGAAAAGGAAGTGAAAGGAGAACAGAGAGCGAAAGCTCTGCTGTTCTTATTGAGTTTCTTTTTCTGCATCTGAGGTTACTCGAACGATTCCAGTCTTCGCCTCCATTTACTTGGGAGCGAAGGGTTGTGCCAATCTATTAGAGTAGTGTTCAATCCCACGGCTCAAGAATTTGCTTTGCTGGCGAGATTTGGTGTTTGCATCAGATCTTAAAGGTCATTCAAGTTCAAGGACCAACCTTCTACTAGTCGGCAATGTATTGCACACTGCCGACGAAAGAAAAACTCGTGTGTACTGCTTCTCCATGAGAAAAAATACCACAAAACAATTGGGAGTCGCTCTGGATCAGTAGCCGCCTTTCAAAAGGTGTGACTGATGCATTGAACTTCCTCCAACGAGGCAGCTTTGCAAAATTTATTTTTGCGATGCGGTCTTGAGGAAAAAAAAAGTCTGGCAATAGGATGTTGATCCGAAAGAGGGTGCTTGGAAGGAGACTCGTCTTCAACCATCGCTCAAATTCGGTCAATGTGATCTCTCTCGAGCAATTGAGATTGATCTATCAATTCAAATAACACTTCCTG
>CAUYJH010000060.1:7500-10000 GCA_963573315.1 Entomortierella parvispora
CCCCGTGTCAGAAGTATCAAGGACTCGAGTATCAAGGCACCATCATTTGATCTTGGTGCCATAAAACGCCCCCAAACACCACTGCGCCACCAAAAATAGACTGTCTGCGATGCAGCATTTGCACGGGAACGCCACCAGTGACGCCAGTGCCACCAAACGCGTACAACGACAACGCCACCAAACGGCGACCAGTGCCACCAAATGCGCTATTTGGACCCATTATGCGTGGGAACAGCCAAGATCTTGCTATCTGGAGGCATTATGCGTAGAAAACCATGGAGATTCCGGTACTCACGTGGCTGGCGACCCGCTATGTGGACCCATTATGCGCGGGAACAGCCAAGATCTTGCTATTTGGACCCATTATGCGCGGGATCAGTCAAGATCTTGCTATCTGGAGGCATTATGCGTAGAAAACCATGGAGATTCCGGTACTCACGTGGCTGGCGACCCGCTATGTGGACCCATTATGCGCGGGAACAGCCAAGATCTTGCTATTTGGACCCATTATGCGCGGGATCAGCCAAGATCTTGCTATCTGGAGGCATTATGCGTAGAAAACCATGGAGATTCCGGTACTCACGTGGCTGGCGACCCGCTATGTGGACCCATTATGCGCGAGAACAGCCAAGATCTTGCTATTTGGACCCATTATGCGCGGGATCTTGCTATCTGGAGGCATTATGTGTTGGGACCATGGAGATGTTGGTGTTCACGTGGTCGAGAATGCGTATTTTGTGTAAGAAATGTGTCGGAAAGGCGTAGGAAACGCGTCGGAAAGGCGTAGGAAACGCGTCGGAAAGGCGTAGGAATCGTAGAAATGGTGGCAAGTTGTGCTGCTTGGTGGCGGCAGCATAGAGAGTTGTAGTATTTGGTGGCAAGCCGCGTAAATTGGTGGCGGGCCGTTAGATTTGGTGGCAAACACGTGGTTGATGGCAAGTTGTGCTCTTTGCTGTCAGGCATGTGTTGACGACAGTGTAGAGACGTGTTGGTGGTGTGTTGGAGGTGAAACAAAGATGCGTTGCTGAAAGTGGGGAGATGTGTTGGGGACAGTGAAGAGTCATGTTGGCGGCAGTGTGGATTCATGTTGGGAAGAGTGTAGAGACTAGTTTGATGGCACTCTCTGTGCTCGTGGTCTCTTGGACATGGATCGAGTGGTTCTTCTGACACCCACAGACGAGCCCGAACGATGGCAAAGCAAAAGGTGATGATCAGAATAAGCCTTTCTGATGGATCTTGTCCATATGTCCAAGCTGTGCGAGCTAAATAATAAAAAAAAAAAAAAAAAAAAAAAAAAATTACAGCACAGAGTATTCCCATGTGGTCCCCCACCATAGTACTGACTCTGCCATCAACTGTTTAACTGCGCAGATCGGACGGGATGCGGTGGGTTTAGTTGTGTATGGCCGTAATTCGAAAGTCTCTAAAAATTTCTTGTTCATGTACCGACGGAAATTTCCTCATTAGGTAATTTTTTTCGAATTTTTGACTGACCACAAATATGACTTTTAACCACAAATTTAACGTTGATCACTAGTGACCGCAGGAGCCAAAGGCCTTATTTTAGGGTTTTTAGTGGGGCACTTTAATAGTAATAATAGTCCTGATCATGTGACAAAGTCTCCGCAGCCATTTATACTTGCTTCCAAGCATAGTTAATCAAGGTTTCCTTACTATATAGCTAATCACATGTTACCATGTATATGGTGTTTCGTTAGAATAAAAATTATATTTTCATGATTACCTTTTATGGGATAAGTGCTTATTACGGCTTTATTCCAAGTAATAGATAGAGTTGATTTTTATTCACTATGAGTAAATACCACTGTGAAATGACTGCGCTTTTAAAAAATCAACTTTTTCCGCTCATTATTGTAGAAAAGGAAGTGAAAGGAGAACAGAGAGCGAAAGCTCTGCTGTTCTTATTGAGTTTCTTTTTCTGCATCTGAGGTTACTCGAACGATTCCAGTCTTCGCCTCCATTTACTTGGGAGCGAAGGGTTGTGCCAATCTATTAGAGTAGTGTTCAATCCCACGGCTCAAGAATTTGCTTTGCTGGCGAGATTTGGTGTTTGCATCAGATCTTAAAGGTCATTCAAGTTCAAGGACCAACCTTCTACTAGTCGGCAATGTATTGCACACTGCCGACGAAAGAAAAACTCGTGTGTACTGCTTCTCCATGAGAAAAAATACCACAAAACAATTGGGAGTCGCTCTGGATCAGTAGCCGCCTTTCAAAAGGTGTGACTGATGCATTGAACTTCCTCCAACGAGGCAGCTTTGCAAAATTTATTTTTGCGATGCGGTCTTGAGGAAAAAAAAAGTCTGGCAATAGGATGTTGATCCGAAAGAGGGTGCTTGGAAGGAGACTCGTCTTCAACCATCGCTCAAATTCGGTCAATGTGATCTCTCTCGAGCAATTGAGATTGATCTATCAATTCAAATAACACTTCCTGATCTGCGGTTCCCTCAAAAGGACTGCAGTGACGAGTAAAGAGTTG
>CAUYJH010000060.1:45000-47500 GCA_963573315.1 Entomortierella parvispora
TTCCAACCATGTCCACTTGAATGATGGTACCCCTCCATGTCCCCGTGTCAGAAGTATCAAGGACTCGAGTATCAAGGCACCATCATTTGATCTTGGTGCCATAAAACGCCCCCAAACACCACTGCGCCACCAAAAATAGACTGTCTGCGATGCAGCATTTGCACGGGAACGCCACCAGTGACGCCAGTGCCACCAAACGCGTACAACGACAACGCCATCCAAACGGCGACCAGTGCCACCAAATGCGCTATTTGGACCCATTATGCGTGGGAACAGCCAAGATCTTGCTATCTGGAGGCATTATGCGTAGAAAACCATGGAGATTCCGGTACTCACGTGGCTGGCGACCCGCTATGTGGACCCATTATGCGCGGGAACAGCCAAGATCTTGCTATTTGGACCCATTATGCGCGGGATCAGTCAAGATCTTGCTATCTGGAGGCATTATGCGTAGAAAACCATGGAGATTCCGGTACTCACGTGGCTGGCGACCCGCTATGTGGACCCATTATGCGCGGGAACAGCCAAGATCTTGCTATTTGGACCCATTATGCGCGGGATCAGCCAAGATCTTGCTATCTGGAGGCATTATGCGTAGAAAACCATGGAGATTCCGGTACTCACGTGGCTGGCGACCCGCTATGTGGACCCATTATGCGCGAGAACAGCCAAGATCTTGCTATTTGGACCCATTATGCGCGGGATCTTGCTATCTGGAGGCATTATGTGTTGGGACCATGGAGATGTTGGTGTTCACGTGGTCGAGAATGCGTATTTTGTGTAAGAAATGTGTCGGAAAGGCGTAGGAAACGCGTCGGAAAGGCGTAGGAAACGCGTCGGAAAGGCGTAGGAATCGTAGAAATGGTGGCAAGTTGTGCTGCTTGGTGGCGGCAGCATAGAGAGTTGTAGTATTTGGTGGCAAGCCGCGTAAATTGGTGGCGGGCCGTTAGATTTGGTGGCAAACACGTGGTTGATGGCAAGTTGTGCTCTTTGCTGTCAGGCATGTGTTGACGACAGTGTAGAGACGTGTTGGTGGTGTGTTGGAGGTGAAACAAAGATGCGTTGCTGAAAGTGGGGAGATGTGTTGGGGACAGTGAAGAGTCATGTTGGCGGCAGTGTGGATTCATGTTGGGAAGAGTGTAGAGACTAGTTTGATGGCACTCTCTGTGCTCGTGGTCTCTTGGACATGGATCGAGTGGTTCTTCTGACACCCACAGACGAGCCCGAACGATGGCAAAGCAAAAGGTGATGATCAGAATAAGCCTTTCTGATGGATCTTGTCCATATGTCCAAGCTGTGCGAGCTAAATAATAAAAAAAAAAAAAAAAAAAAAAAAAATTACAGCACAGAGTATTCCCATGTGGTCCCCCACCATAGTACTGACTCTGCCATCAACTGTTTAACTGCGCAGATCGGACGGGATGCGGTGGGTTTAGTTGTGTATGGCCGTAATTCGAAAGTCTCTAAAAATTTCTTGTTCATGTACCGACGGAAATTTCCTCATTAGGTAATTTTTTTCGAATTTTTGACTGACCACAAATATGACTTTTAACCACAAATTTAACGTTGATCACTAGTGACCGCAGGAGCCAAAGGCCTTATTTTAGGGTTTTTAGTGGGGCACTTTAATAGTAATAATAGTCCTGATCATGTGACAAAGTCTCCGCAGCCATTTATACTTGCTTCCAAGCATAGTTAATCAAGGTTTCCTTACTATATAGCTAATCACATGTTACCATGTATATGGTGTTTCGTTAGAATAAAAATTATATTTTCATGATTACCTTTTATGGGATAAGTGCTTATTACGGCTTTATTCCAAGTAATAGATAGAGTTGATTTTTATTCACTATGAGTAAATACCACTGTGAAATGACTGCGCTTTTAAAAAATCAACTTTTTCCGCTCATTATTGTAGAAAAGGAAGTGAAAGGAGAACAGAGAGCGAAAGCTCTGCTGTTCTTATTGAGTTTCTTTTTCTGCATCTGAGGTTACTCGAACGATTCCAGTCTTCGCCTCCATTTACTTGGGAGCGAAGGGTTGTGCCAATCTATTAGAGTAGTGTTCAATCCCACGGCTCAAGAATTTGCTTTGCTGGCGAGATTTGGTGTTTGCATCAGATCTTAAAGGTCATTCAAGTTCAAGGACCAACCTTCTACTAGTCGGCAATGTATTGCACACTGCCGACGAAAGAAAAACTCGTGTGTACTGCTTCTCCATGAGAAAAAATACCACAAAACAATTGGGAGTCGCTCTGGATCAGTAGCCGCCTTTCAAAAGGTGTGACTGATGCATTGAACTTCCTCCAACGAGGCAGCTTTGCAAAATTTATTTTTGCGATGCGGTCTTGAGGAAAAAAAAAGTCTGGCAATAGGATGTTGATCCGAAAGAGGGTGCTTGGAAGGAGACTCGTCTTCAACCATCGCTCAAATTCGGTCAATGTGATCTCTCTCGAGCAATTGAGATTGATCTATCAATTCAAATAACACTTCCTGATCTG
>CAUYJH010000061.1:0-44017 GCA_963573315.1 Entomortierella parvispora
CGGACCATTCAAATGTACAAAAGAAAATATCACTTCCTGTTGAAAACAAACATCATCTTCGCGAGATCTCTTCAAGGTTTAAGGATTTCGTCTCGTTGTCTTGCCTCCATCCTGAGTCTGAGCCTTCCGTCTTGGTCGCGTTTCCTTTGTTGACCGAGGATGAACACCATCGATTCGCGGGTCGTTGCGAGATCAACAACTCATTCTTTCTTGTCTGCCGTCAAGTGATTTTCAATTCAAAACGCGAACTTCTCGTCCCTTTAACTTTTACACACTTGACGAGCGAAAAGAGCGGGACCGGCAAGAAACAGGGACAGTCGAAAGGGGGCAGGTGTGTGTGTGTGTGTGTGTGAGTGTGTGAGTGTGTGTGAATGTATTTTTGTGCGTGTTTGTGGAGGGCTAACAAAAAGGACTCGCTCTTATTGTTGCCGATCGAATCTGAAAGGAACACGTTTAGGTGGCGTCTACTGCCTCTCATACCTGCACCAAACCCTCATCCCTCGCGTCGCCTCGCCTCGCCTCGTCTCGATTGTTTACAATGGACAGTTTATAACGGCGTGGAAAGGGAGGAAAAAGAAAATAACGATCGGGAACACACCTCTCCTTCTTTGTAGACCATGACTTGCAAGGCGATGGGACGCGGTTTTTGGAGAGCAATCACGTCGTTATTCCTGTTGCTGAATGATGCTCGGTCCTGAGTTAAATGAGCCTTTAGTTCTTTTTACGCTGGTCTAGTTTGCGATAGATGAAAGGAAAGTGCACTCATCAAGAAGACCGGGTCTGACGTCTGTCGCTAGGCGCAAATGCCCCCCGAGAAAAAAGGGCCCTAGCCGTTAATAGCGATTTGGGGGGGAAAAGAGAGTCGTCAGTTCAGAACACAGTTCGGCGTCCAGGACAAAGCGCCAGTGGATCAGCGCTCGGGCCTAGCATTAAAGCCAATACTAGCTCGATAGTGCCTCATGCAAGAAATGAGTTGGCAAGGATGACACTCTGCTTCTTGCTGGTTAGACTAGACTACCGTCTTCAATTGAAGAGAAGATAGTTCTTGAATTTGGGATGGCCCGCCATTGTTTCATTTTTAGGGCGCCCATGGTCAGCACTAGGCCTCTTTATTTCTCCTGGACGAAACGCGAGAGTTCACAAGAAAGCATCAAGATCTGAGAGGCGAAGCGCGAAAGAATACATGCAAGATCGCATGTGCCCTTTGTTTTCATGGAGAGAGATTTCCTGATAAGTCCATCAAAGAACAAAGCCGCCGCCCACGCCCTCCCACCTCAGAAAAAGAAAACTCGAGGCTATTGGTTGTCTCGTAGATTGCCAGAGTAACGCCTGCCCATAAAGGAGGGGGGAGACTGCGAATGAACCATTTTCTCTCACTCTAGGTCCTGGCAACTGGGGAACATAGTATTAATATTATACATTTTCAATTGTTACGTTGAGAGGAACTCCATCAATAAGATACCATGTAGTGTGGTCATGACGAAGGATTTCTCCAGCGAGAGGCGGAAGCAGCCCGTTGAGACGGGTACAGTAGTCGATGTTCCCCCCCTTCCTCGATCTTGATCTTACCGCTCCTGTGTCGCGTCACGCAAACATGCTTGTATCCTGTTGCCCCGTTGACTAGTTCCAGCTCAGATGTGAACATGAACAAAGAAGCGAGTATTGGGTAACTGAAGTAAACGCATTTCAATCGAGCCTGATCACCTCAACAATACATACAAACACACCTGTCAAGTTAGCTCGTCGCTTGTAGAGTGAATATCATCCAGGCGAACACTGTTGCGCTCAAGTGGATGTGTGGTCAATTGCATGGTGTACTCTTTTCGCTTTGAATGGGGGGAGCTCAACAGCGCAAAAAAAAACAAAAAACATGAACGCCAATTCGATGTTGCGTGCTGGTCATCATCCTTCCTTTCCTTTTGATTCCCTTCTTCCTTCATTCTGTTCCTATAAAAGAGAGAGACCCTACTCTTTCACTTTTGTTTGACTCCCCCCATCTTTTCTCTTCAGACAACCACTTGGCCACAGACTTTCCTCTCCATTCATAAATCGCTCCTCATAGTCATCCCAACAGTGCTTCATCCACTCCTACTCTAGGACTCTAGGACCAACAGCACAGGTATGATACATTTCCATCCCTTTCTCTCCCTCTCTTTCTCTCTCTTTCTCTCTTTCTTTCTTTCTCCTTTCAATCTCGCTTCAATGGCAACGCCTATCCGCAAACCAGTAACGTAACTGCAAGATGCAGCCGCATGCAATGCTTGCAGATACAACGGGCTGCATGATGACAGGGTGCACCCCTCGTGTGCAAAGTGCAAACAGATCTTGTGCCGATGGCAGTCAACAACGACGGACTTCTTTTATTTACCAGTGATATTTTTTCATATACGGAGGTTGTTGTTCCCAACAAAACAAGCATGCATCGACTGCTCCCATGCATCATCCACCATAGCACAACCCCTATCTTTTCGCCCTCTATGACTTTCTATTTCACTGACGTCCCTCTGCATCTTCCACATCTTTTCTACGCTTCACCTGGTCAACGCCTGGTCAACAACGTGCTGTGGAAATGGCCAACAAACTTTTTCTTTTCTTTTTTTTTTTTTTTTTTTTTGCACTTTTGACCCTTGCCCTGTCCTTCAGGGGGGCATTTTCGTTCTTAAATAGCTTTCTGACATTTCTTTTTCGTTCCAATCTCACTACACATCCGCTTCTGTCTCTCCAGAAAACATCCTTCACAGCTGGACACCTGATCCCGCGACTCTTTCAAGGTAAAGGAGGACGGCCGGTATTTTGTTTTGCCTATGGGACGCGTCGAGTTCCAGGGCCAATGGGATGAGAGCTACCGGTGCGTAGCAGTGCGGGAAGGGTCTCCCAGAGCTCACATACTCCACGATGGCGATGGCCATTTTTGTACCCTTGGCCCTTTTTACTTGGCGGATGTCAACCACTGTTAGCGAGAAACGGTTCAAGCTCAAACTGCCCCCTTCCCTCCTCCCCTGCTGTGTGCATTTGTGTTCTTCTTTATTGGGAGAGCCCTCTGCCCTGTTCCTGTTTCGAGAAACACTACGTGTCCGTGCCACGATCACCTTTTCTTCCCTCCGTTGGATACAACGACAGACAGGGACAGGTACGCGGGTTGGATCAGCAAATCGAGGGTGCCTTGCCCTGTTCATCTTCGCTCACGTTTTGCCCTGGCAGGTTAGCTCGAAACATGATGGTCTTTACCTTTGGCTATGTCTCTGCTGAGATAATGCCTTCACCTTCCCACTACTCCTGTTCATGCAACACACGTTGTAGAATGGGAAAAAGTTCCTCGGGGAAATATCTTGGCGTCGATTTCTTTCGTTCATGCAATTTGCCAGGGGCAGAGTTTTGCGGTGATCTTCGTTTTAGTTCTCAGAGAGAGTTTGAACGTTGCTTGACCTGGGGAAGTGCAGGGACACAAGATAATGAAGATGATCCTGCTGTTCCTGGGTTCACTGCATTGCTTGCTGCACCAATCGTATTGATTATCCGCTTGATTGCATTGGACGGTCGCATGGTTTTCGTTTTCTGCCCGATGCTTTTCCTGCTCTTATTCTCTCTTACTCTCTCTTCAATCTTCCTCCCCCTCGTTTTGTTGCAGACATAAGAATCATTCCATTCCCCATCTTGACTGTCTTTGCCAATCAAATCAATTCAATCTCTCATTCATCCTTTTCCTTGCCTTCCCCCTCTCGTCCCCTGTCCAATGTTCGCAATCCCCTTTTTTTTTCAAAAAGCACAGTACAGTACAACACAGCAGACCAGTCCTTGATCAACCGCTGTCGAGGGCCGATGTGTGGAGTGCGGGGCCTTCTTTGTTCATCGATGAGTAACGACGGATGTGTCCCTTTTTTTTTTTCTGCGAGTGGTTATTTATTTTTACCCTCCATTCAGTCAGAACCTGGCCTGCACTTCCCCGTCGTTCCCCTTCCCCTTTGTTTTCCATGTTCTTTTTTGGCGGGCTTATGAACTGCAATATGATGATGAGGGCGGCAGCGAGGATGTGTGTTGCGTAGAACCATGAGTCTTTATTTTTTTCTATCGGTCCTCTTCTATGCCAAAGTTGACATCTCCGTTGCTCTTCGCTGCTCTTTTTCTCATCTCTCACGCGCTTTTTTTATTATATCTTGATTCCATTAAACGTCAACTGCCAGCTCATTGATTCAAACGTCTCTAACGCCCACCGTCCAAACAACAAACAAAAGACGCGACCTCACAGGGTAAAGGCAATCAGGGCAACCAGGGCATCGATCCAAGAGCGGGATGCCCATCTCAATTCTTTCCAAACACTTGCACTGACAAACGCTAGTCCTACTCGACGCACATCTTTCTTATTCCCAGCCAATCCTTGCTCAAACTAACAACAACACATCCCTTCCCCCCTTTCCCTCTCATTCGTGCGTGGCAGAAGTGATCTTCGTCGTAAGCTCTCTTCAAGGCCAACGCTCCACCCTCTGGAGCACTGGGACAGACAAAACAAAAGACCCATACACAGTCGAACAGCGCCTTTTTTTCTTTCCGCCTCCCTCTCCTTCCGCCTCCTCTTACCAGCGTCCGTGGCCCAGATACTTGATTAGCAGCGCATTCGTAACCGTAGTAAAAGCAAAAGAAGAAAGAAAGAGCAAGGCACCCCACTCAATCCTACTGGCAGGACAACACAGGTACCAACACCATCTCAACGGTTGATTTCGCTCACCCGTTCTTCCTTCCCCTCACAGAGTATATAACTTGGCTGTTAGATCGCCTCCCCCCACCCCACTTTTTTTAGTTTTTTTGCCTTTACTTCTGCACCACCACGCAAACATCGTAATCAACACTTCAACTGCCACCGCAACGCACTCGTTCAATTGCACCACAGACTTCTTCCTTCGCCTTGCCTCTCTCCCTTTCATCTTGTTGAGCGTCATCATCATCATCACTTCATAGTCTTTTACTTGTCAGTCTTCCCGCGTGTCCTGGACTCCTCAATCGTTATCTCTCCCCTTGCTCCTTGACTCGACCTCGACTCGACTACCCTTTTTTTTTTTTTTTTTTTTTTTTGGGTCCGTGTTGTTGACACCATTGATACTCTTCGCTTGTTCGTCTTTCCCCTCCCACCGAGAATCTTCCTGTCCCTTGAGCATCTCGTTCACCATTGCCACCACTTTCCACTTTTTTTTTTTTTTTTTTTTTTTTTTTGCAAGTCTTTCTCCCATTTCTCATTCATTTCTCCTCATTCAGTTTCATCGCCAAGCTGCTCCATGCTCGACAAAACTGACGGTGTTTCTCATTCCCTTTCTCTTTCTTCCCCTCAGTCTCCTCCCGACCAACCACCCATCAACAACACCGACACCAAAAACAACAACCATACCACCACCACCATCACCACCTCTCTCAGTAACAGTTACAAAATGACACCTTCAGTTCATACCAACACTCAGGTCACACAACTCCCTCGCCTCATCGATGGGGGCGCGTTGGTTCTAAAAGATATGATTGGCGTCGGAGCCTATGGATCGGTCTACAGAGCCGTCGATACGCGTACGAGCGAGATCTATGCCGTCAAGAGCCTGAACAACTCTGGGTTGAACTCTCGCCAGCGCGCCTTCCAGTCCCATGAGGCCAACCTCCACGCCATGGTTTCGGGTCACCCTAATATTGCTACGTTACACAGGGTAGTAGAGGAAGACGATTGCCTGCACATGGTCCTTGACTGTGGGTTGGAAGGCGACCTCTTCTACACGATCACGGAGCGCGGAGGCTTCGTTGGAAATGACCAGGCCATCAAGTCGATCTTTGGCCAGATCACAAGCGCGGTCCTGCATTGTCACTCTCGGGGGGTCTACCATCGAGATCTGAAGGTAAACAAGAAAAGGTTTTTATTCCCTCCTCTCCACCATTTCCTGTCCTCCTTGCTTAACCACCCCCCATCCGTTCCCTCAATTGCGTTGGCGAGCCTCCGAAAGACAAAAGAAGGAATGGAAGAAGAGGAGAGGAACGGACGGCACTGCATCAGTCTCCTTGCCATTGTCTCTGTCTCTCAGTTTCCTCTCTATTTATCTCTCCTGTGCCTTTGCCTCAACTTCACCCCTTGTTCCAGAAGGGCCGAGAGTGGCAAGCCAGAAGCATCTGTCGATTGAGCTTTGCGCCACCGTTGATCGCACTCGCGAATGAACGCGTGCACATGGGGTTTCTGACTCCTCTTTTAGTTCATCTTCTGCACTGGGGTAACAGGGGGCAGGGGTTCGATGCATTTTACTATCTGGCCAACAAAGGGGGAAAGAGAACTCCCAAGCAGCTGACATCCCCTTTCTCACTCACTCACACAACACCAGCCTTTCATTCACTCACTCAATGCTTCTTGTCTTATTTTAGCCAGAAAACATTATCATATTCGGTCAGACTGTCAAGCTGGTCGACTTTGGGCTGGCCACGACAGAAGCCGAGTCGAATGATTTCGGATGTGGGTCTACGTTTTACCTCTCTCCAGGTATGTGTGTCTCCTTCTTCCTCCATCTCCCATCTCAATTGATTTCATTTACTTTCAGGACATACAACTCCAGGGCAAGGCGGTTGCAAAAAAAAACACGCAGGAACACAATAACCTGCGAGGACCGAGAAACAACGTCTGTGTGAAAAAAGGGAAAGGCACGCGGGCTTGTTGTGGACAGAGATACATTGGGACAGGGGACAGAGGCGAATTGTCAAGGGAATGAGAGCACACAGACACAGACACAGACACAGACACACAGACACACACGCCCTTTGCCATTTTTTTTTTTTTGCATTAAAACAAATTAACTCACTAAGATCACAACACTCATCGCTCCTCCTCCTCTTTTTCCTTTGTTCGACAACATAGAATGCCAAGGAGGATATGTCGAGATGGTCAAATCATACAACAGCGCCGCTAATGATGTCTGGTCCTTGGGCGTGATCCTCATCAATCTAGTGTTCGGTCGGAATCCCTGGAAACAAGCGTACCCAAGAGACGAGACCTTCTCGGCTTACATCCTCAACAATGATTTCCTGCAGACTATCCTGCCCATGTCTAGTGAGTTGAACGAGATTATCAAAGCCGTGTTCTGCCTAAGCCCAAGGAAACGTATAGGCCTTGCGGAACTCGAGCAGCGCGTACTTGCCTGTGGATCGTTCACCACTCCCGATTTCATGCCCCCCTCCACCAGCACCACATCCAGCTCTCCTCTGGGACCAGCAACGGCTGCAATGGCAGCGGGTCCTGGTGCAGCGATGGTCTCCGCCTCCATGGTAGCCCAGGCTGTCACGGCCGCCCAGGTTGCTAGGACAGCACAAGGTTCACCACGTCCAGATGATAAGCTCTACAGTAATGGAGACAAGGAAGATTCGGGCGTTGACCTCCGGTCAATGGCTTAACCTGCCTAGACAAACAACACCAGAACAACAAAAACAACAAGGATCAGTCCATTCACCAACCAACCAACCAACCAACCATCAACAACACCTTCAAACTCCCTCCCCACTCCAAATCAAGATCAATGGGGGTCATTGTTTCCTCGCTGCTTGTCGATTCTCTTGCCTCCCTTCGCGCATCTCATTTTCGTAATCGCCCACCCGATATCGCGCGTCTCCTGGGGTCCAAGCGGGAGGAGGAGTTTTCTTTTGGTCAATTGAGTCAAGGAAAGAGCAAAGCCATTTTTTTCCGCGCCAGCCCAAGGAGCACAACGCAGGGGAAACAACCCCAAGGAAAGGAAGAGTCTCAGTTCTGTCAAATGGAATCAAAAAATGGAAAAGACAACGCCTCCCCTGGTTCCTTGCCGCTACCACTGCCGCTACCCCGCTACCCTGTCGATAGTTGGGGCGCAATCCTCTCTCCCTCTCATTCTCTCCCTTTCGCGATGGATCGAGAGCAAAGGGACCCGGGCCATCGGGTGTTGTCGAGAGAGAGAGAGAGAGAGAGAGAGATGTGTTCTCTCCGTCCTTTGGTCGGTCGGCTACTTTGTGTCACCCGGACTCGCTTCAAGTTCCTCCCGACTCGTTCAAGCAAGCCCTTCCCAATTGATCGATCTGCTTCTCCTCTTCCCCCCCCCTCCCCTTTTTTTTCCCCAATTCAAGCGCCCAGGCGTTTTGTAAATGAAAAGCGCTCACGAGAAGGGTACAAGAACCAACGAAACACAGGGAACACAACGCGGAAACACAAACTCTCTCCTCCCTTGTCTTCCTACCACCCGGCACCAACCAGCATCTCTCTTTTTTTCTTCTAACACCTCTCCCCCCCCTTCCTCCTGCCTCTCTTCCTCCTCTTCCAAACTCATCTCTCCACATTTGACTCTTACAGATGCAACCATTGTATCGATACCCTTGACTCCTTTTTTTCCCCTTCTTCCTCAAAGTTCTTTTTTTCCCCAGTCTTTTTTTTTTTTTGTCTTGTACTTTGAACAGCTCTCTTCTTGTTTCTGCCATTTGTCATTTTTTTTTTTTTGTTCCCATCGTTTTGAAATCGTTCGTCCCTTCTGTTGATAATAAAAATAAATTCAAAAGTGACAAAGAGAAAAAAATGAGACCCTACGCACGCGCGCGTGTGTGTGTGTCTATGTGTGTGTATGTGTGCGTGTACGCTTTCTTTTCTTTTTCTTTCTTTCCCTCCAAATTATTATCCCCGAAGGGTTGACCTTGTAGAGCAAACACGAGGCAATTGAAATTCGGCCATTTGTTTTACTGTAGAGGGCCGATATTCCATCTCCACTTGAACACTCCCTCTCTCCTTCTCTCCTTCTCTCCCTCTCTCCCTCTCCCTCTCTCTCTCTCATGGTTACTCTGTGGACTACCCGCGGCCATCTGGGCAAGGTGCTACAGGCTTTGTTGTTCTGTTTGTTTTATAACTTTTATTTGGCTTCCCGCTAAAAAAAAAAAGGTAGGACAACCCTCAAGGGTGCGGCCGCAAAAAAAGTTTAGCCTTTTCGGCAAAGTTCCTTCTTGAAACAATTAAAAGAAAGAGCGGGAGAGACCTAGACGTGACCAAGGGAGAAATAGAGAGAAAGAGAGAGAAAGAGAGAGAACGGTCTTCAATACATAGAATAATTATTTGTTTCATTGATGACGATGGGCAACGACGATGATCCTAAAAGGGTAGAATGGGGTGTTGATCCAAAACGGTTGGGAGACGTTGCACCGCAGGGGGTTTTTTTGGAAGGAGAGTAAGATTTGCAAGGGACATGGGAGAGAAGGCCCGAGCGCCCGGCATTCAATTGGATATCCTTCGCTTGCCTGGACCGACTCATTCCTCTTTTTCCCCTCCCCCCGGCCGTTCTTGACTAAGGTGCGAGGTGTGAGAGTTGTTGGCATACCAGTAAAGAACTACAAATTGGGCTGCGGCGGATTGATTCTCTCTATTCAGTTCACTCAACCAGTCCGATCAGGCCCATTCAGTCCCCATGGCCGGCGGCGTCTTTCTCTCGGTAAGTGACAAAATAATCCTTCTTGTGCTTCTTTTCTTTCTATCGCGTTCCTCTTCTCTGCTCTCCTTAACGGTGTCGATAAGGACCCCTTCTTTCCTCCCAGAGTCGAAAGAAAAAAAAATGTGGTGGGTGACTCGATCCTGCCTCATATTTTTTGCACGAGGAATCTTTTTTTTTTTTTTCATGTGGCTCTCATCTCGTGTCATTTTCGCTTTTTTTTTTTTTTGATCTCCATGTTCTCTGTTTTGGCGACCAGAATGGAAGAAAGAAAGCAGATGGAGAGATTGAATGAACAACCAAGTGCGTGATTAGATAGCGCCATAGCTGAAGATAGCATACAAATAGCGTGTCTGTTTCTTTCCTTTCTTTTTGCCTTTCCGTTCCATGCTCCTCTAAAACGATGATTTTGTGGCCATGTCCATCAAATTTCCTGGCCTAGGTCCCCCTTTCGCTCACCCGCACAACGAAGACGCACATGCCATTCCCTCTCACCCAAACAAAATAAAGGAAAAAAGAGGAGGTAGGGAAAGAAACAAAGGCGGACCCTGGATGTTCTTTGTTTTGGCTTTGTGCTGTCAGTGGCGGTGAGCTGAGGGAAAAATAGTAATGAATCCGTCTTTCTTTTCTTTTAGGTACTTTGTTTTGTTTTCTCACAGATCGGTCTCTCTATTGCAATTAGATTTAATACTTAAAAGGAAGAGAAAATCTAATGAATAGAGATGAAGAGAGAAGAAAGGAGTACGGCTGTGGGAAGAAAGGAAAAGGCCTCATCTACTCTAGATTTCCTTTCCAAGACCTGCGGGACCCTCATTCTCGAGTTCTTTCATTTTGGACTCGATCTCGACAGGGAGTGGTGGGTCATCTTCATCCATGGCCTGATCTTCTAGACTCCTGGTATCGTCGTCATTCTGTCTTTCGTTCCGTGCTTGGTGTTGCGCAGGAGAATGACTTGGTTCATAATCATGATCGTAATTGTGCCCATCTCTAACGTGAGCGTTGTGTCCTCGGCCGAGATGTCCATCTTCCGATTCTCTGAAGACTTGATCCATCTCCATGTCGGATGTCACCTCCCTTACACCTGCTGGCACCGACAAAACTGTAGAGGGTTGAGTGATCTCCATCCCCTCCTCGTCTCCCTTCTCGAGCTCAGGAGAATGTTGCTCAGTTTTGAGCCCCATTCCCTCTCCGCGTCTCCTCAAGTCGTCGTTGTCGTCATCGCGATTACCTTCTCCCGTTTCTACATCGTCCATATCTCCGTGATGAGATGCAGACAAAGAAAAGGAACGGAATGATGTTGTCAAGGGGGACGACATCATTTTTCTCAAGGCCCCACCGCTGCTACTGCTGTGATGACTATTATGGCCGTCATTGTTGTTTGATCCAGAACGAGCTCGAGCGTGTCGTTGTTGCTGATGCTGTTGCTGCTGTTGTTGTGTTGGCGTTGGCACATAGACAACAGAAGGATGGGGGAGTCGCGGGAGAGGAGGGGGCGTAATTGAAAATGTACTCTCGATCCTCTTAAACTCTGGAAGGTCCGGTAGCTCATCCATTGTTAGCCTTCCACTAGCCTAGATATGGAGAATGAGCAGTTAATACACTTATTGCTGCAAGACAAAGAGCTATACATCAGAAGAGCCTTTTTTTTGGATCGAAAAGAGGAGAGGAGAGAGAAAGTCTTACCACAAGTCCAGCCCAATCCATGTACATTTTGATAGTCAGCTCCAAATGTGGCTCTTCAGGCCATAGCTCAACACATCCCCAAGGATGATCTTGACAACGCTTTCCATACTGAGTCTGAAGCCGCTGTGCGTATTCTACCACTTCGGAGAACTGCACCGTGTTCTTTCCAGCTCCCCCTGGCAGTGAACTCGCAAGAGAAGACATTGATGAAGGATGTGAAGGAACCGGGGGCACCACGCCTGCTGAAGCTACAGCACCATTCATAGAAGAAGATCCTGCAGGCAATGTTATAGGAGACGAAACCACTCCGTTAGCTCGCCGATGCCGAGAAACAGAAGGGCTGCCTGGAGTACGAGAAGGACTTGATCCAAAGTACGGAGAAGCTGATCCCAACGGCGGAGAAACTGGGTTCTTTTGAACAAGTGCTACATCTGAACTTTCCCAACGGAAGTGCCTTCCTTCGTTATCCCCCTTGACTCCAGGCGAGGGCGTTGTTGGATTACAGTCTTTTCCACTTGAGTGAATATACTCGGCCTAAAACAATACAGTAGTATTATTAGATACCCATCCAAACGAACATAGGACTAGCTCTTATGGCTTTCATTCACTTGCTTACCGATGCAGCTGCCTTTGATTGAACACGTAAGGTTCCTGCAGAAGCGTGTCGCTTCAGATTCATGTGGGGTCGCATGTCGTCATCTTCGTCCATGCGGTGGTCACGCTCGACATCTTCTCCAACCCCTGGTTGCGTGCCTTCAGTTCCCTCTATGGGGAGCCCATCTGCCCCTCTTTCGGGACTTCTTGGAGAAGCCAAGCTGCCTGCTATAGAAAAGAATCGGAAGGGTGAGTTTAGGATTTTGTCCATCTCGCAAAAGAAATTGGCTGAAATTAGACTCGAATTGAAAAGGGTGTCAGAAATGAACATACAAGGATCCTGTCGCTTTCGTTTCACTGTCGATCCCTGGTATTGAGAATGCACACTGATCTCTCCACTCGAGTATGGAGATCGCGCAGAAGCAGGTCCTCCAGAAAAGGTCGTTGTCGGAGGGGAGGACGGCGAGGATGCCTGATGCCGAGATGCTGAGGATCCAGCAACACTCAATGTCTGTGAGTGATAGGCACCCTCCACCCAGGACGAACCTGAGGAGGATGAAGGCAATTGAACTGGTGCAGAGTGGTAGGTGTTCTTGCGTCCGTTTGAAGAAGTCGTTCTTTGATTCTGTGGGTATTGGTGTTGACGGCCATTGTTGCTCATGGCAGGAGCCTGTTCCAGGAACGGGTAGGCGTGCGAGGAAGACGGTTGTTGCTGCCTACTGTGGCTATCGCCATTTGCATAATACCCTGATTGATGCTGAGAGGGCTCTTGCGGCGATTGTGGCGACCCTCCGTCAGCCTCTATGGGAGCCCCTCGACTTGATATGGACAAACTTGCTAGTTTTGCCGTATCGATAGGCCCGCTGCTGGTGTATTGACGCTGACGACCCCCTGTCTGCATCTGATGTTGCTGCTGCTGCTGCTGATATTGTTGTTGTTGTTGTTGTTGTTGTTGTTGCTGCTGCTGCTGTTGTAGTTGCTGTTGTTTCAATAGCTGCTGCTGCTGTTGCTGATGATGTAAAGAAGGAAACTCGATCGTAACTGGATGCAGAGTCAACTCCTTCAACAACGCCACCACCTGGTCATCATAACGGATCGAATCCCAAGGAAATCCCAAATTTTCCTGATGTTTCTTCAGTCCATTGACATACCAATGAAGGTTGCTTGACTTGATTCGTTTGGCCTGATGCCTCAAATACTTCAAAATGGCATCTCTTGAGATTGGGTATAAACTTCCATCTGGATTCAACAGGTTGAGTTCTTCGGCGATTTTGGAATACGTTCGCCATGCAGTAGCATATGGGTCCTTCTTTTTCGGTCCAGTGGTCGCTGTCGTTCCAGACGGGTCAGCTGCCGCAGGGATTCCAGCATTGGAATTTGGACCGCTCAATGGGGTTGCTGCGGCTAAAGAGGAAGAAGACAAGAGACTTGACCGCTGTCCAGCAGCGGTCAAATGGCCTGCAGAAGTACTATGATGAAGCCGTGGCTGATTGTGTGGGGGGGATGGCGCGTTTGAGGGGGAGGATGTAGATGAGGTCGTCGAGGATGGGGGCTTTGGAGGTGGGTATTGGGGTTGGGGTTGGGTCAGACTCGAAAAGGAGCGGGAGTGGGGTCTTGACGTAAATGAGGGGTCTGAAGTCCTTGTCGCCACTAGCGAGTTGCGATGGTGAGATAGCTCCTGGTTGACATGGCTTGACGAGAACGAGCGGTCGCGCTGATGGTGGGAGTGGTGATGCTTCGACTGTGGGATCGCGTGGGTCGGTGGAGGAGAGGAGTTGTACGAGCTATGGGCATGGTCATTACTGCCGTAGCTGTGGTGCTGCGAGTATAGAGATGCTGAAGTCTGTGGAGGGGACGGGATGGAGGGGGAGGAAGGTTCTGGTGGCGACTGATAGTGATCCTGGTATCGCGGATTTGTGGCCAGGGAGGACGAGGACGAGGTGCGGAGAGAAGAGCGGGGAGGGGGGCCAGGGGCAGCCATTGATGAATCGGGTTCGGACCAGTGTCCGTACGAGTCCCGTGGATCGGCAGAGGGGCGGCGGTAGTCGTGCGACTGGCGATGCTGTGGAGGGTGAGGAGGGTGCTGGTGCTGATGCTGGCTCTGGTGATATTGCTGCTGCTGCTGCTGGTGAGAATGATGATGATGGTGATGATGTTGCTCGGGGGAGTAAGGCGAGTGGGCAAAGGTCTGGTAAGCCTCGGATGAGGACGCGTGGCTTGAACGACTCATTGTTGCAACAGATCAGAGGACAAGGGGGAAGGGAGCAGGACAAGACAGAGGACAGCTGGCGGCAGAGATGGGTCGGGAGAGGATAAATGTTGGGTGCAGAAAGAAAGAACAAAAGGAAACAAGTTAGAAAACTCGCACTCTTAACGAACTCCGAGGCGAACTGAAAACTGAAACGGGCAGAGATGGTGGGGAGGGAGGAAAGGAGGAGTAGGGGTACAAACAGAGAGGATCAGGGTTCCACCACCTGGGCTACCACTACTACTGCAGAACTACACTACCCTCAAGACTACCACGACTGCGACCACGGCTGGACCCTTGTAGACCAGTGCAGTGCAGTACAGGAGCAACAATAAAGACTCTTGGAGAGGAGAGGAGAGGAAAAAAAAAAAAAAAAAGAGAGATGACCACCCTAAAAGTGAAGAGCGGAGAGGAAAGGTGCCGCCCATCTCCTGGCTCTCTATCGTCCTCTCTGTGGCCTTCTCGCCCCCACGCACGCTCCAGACACTCGCAAAGGAACAACTTTAGAGGTACTTGTAGCCCGATAGACTGCTGTAGCACGATGATGATGATGTTGATGATTACGCCCGATGTTCATTAAACTGCTCCCCCACAGTTCACGCACCAATTAGCCTGCAGCAACCCCCGAAATCACGACTGGTTGACAAAGACAAAGGAAAATACAGCAGCAGCAGAGCGGTAGAGCGTGGATCAATTTGCACGGTACTCTTGCCGGGGTATGTATAATTATTGCTGTTTTGTGGGGGGGATGTGTCTGTGGACAGGATGTGGTCGAGATGAAGGGGAGGGAGGCGATTGTACCTGATTACAGTAGTATGCATTTGTGATTGGATTGATTTGATTGTTGGGTGCGTGCAGGCAAGAAGGTTAATTGTTTCAACACACACACCTTTACGTCCGTCTGTTGGGCCCATTCTCTATCTCTATCTCTCTTCCTCTCTCTCTCCCTCCCTCTCTCTCTCTCCTGGTCTATCTTCCTCTCGTTCGCTCTCTCCTGCCTATCCTTCTCTCTTTCTCTCTCTCTCTCTCTCCTCTCTCCCCTATCCATCCCTAGCGAGTCTCTTCATTTCCCGCCCGCTCTTTCTTTCTATCCCTCTCTCTGTCTCTCTCTAATTTTACATCAGAGACACTCAGTTGGCATCCCACCAGATGCTCTTTGCTTTCGACCTCGTAAATCTCCCCTGCCTTCTTTCCATGTCAAGGAAACAAAATAAGAAATTTTTCTTGAACAGGGTGAAAAAGTGAGCCTGCAATCGGTGGTCGGGGGAGAGGCGATTGCATTTTTGTACCCAATTCTAAGCCATTCGGTGGTGGAACAGGTGGCTGGAGAGCAAGGGTGACAAATAATATAGTGCAACAGGTGGAGAACATGTCTCCACTCTTCAGATGGCAATCCTGGCAACACTTACAAGATACTGAGACAATATCCTTTGGTCGTGATGGAAAGTGACCAAGGCTGGGAAACCTTGATCCTGATTTTTGATAGGGGAGAAGGTGATCGAAGGTACGCTATCAACGTGCTTGGGGCGAAAGGGGTATGATTTTCGGGTCGCGTGAGTGTCGAGTGGTCCAGATGCAGGTGGGAAGCAGGTGGAGAGGGAAAGGGGGTCGGAAAGCAGGTTGGATGGTTGATTGTCGACTGGAATGCAACACTGGCGAAAAGGGTTGGGGGAGCAAAGAAAGGAACAAGAGTGCTTTCAGTAACGGGATGAGAATGGTAGGTAACAAGTGCTCAGAGACAGATGGCGTTTGTGGGGGGGAGAGAGTCGGTATCTGGGTGGATGGATCTATGAAAAAATCGAGGCTACCGGTCCCGATTGCCGAAAAATTATTTGCGAGAGCAAGAGGGAGTGTGAGTGAAGAGGAGGATATTTCTATCCTGGGATCTGGATGATTGTTGGAGGATGGGAGGGTCGAGAGAGAGGTGCAGATGGTAAGAGAGTCAAAGTGTGGGTGGATGGTGCAGGGGCAATCAAGAGTGGGGAAAGGAAGAGAGTAAAGAGAAGGAAAGAAGGAAAGAAAGAGAAACACTGAGGGACCGAAAGAATACCAAATCTCAGGAACAAGGGGATTGAGCTTGCTCTGTCTGCACGATACAGAGGAAAGGGCGGATGGTGGCCAATGGTCCATCTATCCATAACCAGTACCGTCTGGCTGCCATTTGTCAATCATTCTTTGTCAATGCTATTGTTTACTGCCGATGGCTTTTACTTTTGCGGGGTCTCCCCTTCCGGAATCACCTTGCTCCCACCCATCGCTTACCGATAGCGCACATCCCTCTCTGTTTACGGTCATCCGCCGCCTTTGGGCCGCTGCAGAAACTCGCACATGAAAGCTGACAGGTCAGTCAAGACAACAGATCCTCGCACAGTACTCTTCTGTGAAAATGAAGACCCGGCTTTGTTGCTCTGTGCTCCTCCTCGCGCCTTTGATGTTGTTGTTGCTCCTTATTGACCTTTTTGCGCGCTGTAAGAAAAACCAATGCAGTGGCAACAATCAATAGGACAGAGGAAAGAACCTTTTTTTCGTGGCAGGTGCCACAAGTCTTTCAGTGTGGCAACAAGTTGAAGAGTAAAAAAAAAGATGCTGGAGACAGTACGATCCAAAGAGTACCCGATGGGAACTACTGTACACGATATGGCCCCTCTCCTTCCCATGGCCCTGGTATCCAGTGAGAAATAAAAATATAGACTTGAGCAGAGAGATTCAAGTTACCAACTGCAGAATACGCGCGTGCTTTTCTCATTCAATGGGTCAAGTGGATCCTACCAATCGATTAAAGCAAGGCGACTATTGAGTTGATGAACAAAGGACGCCCAATGCTCAAAAAGAAAACAAGTTCCGGGCGCGCCGCATCATTGGCCCTGGAGTTGGACGAAAGATTCAGTCTCTGGGAATTTGTTTGACAGATGAGTGCTCTCTGTGTGGCCCCGCCCCTCTTTCCCCCTCTTTCCTCCCTCTATCTCTGCTTCCACTTCCGAGGGACTTCTGTAGGGCGTCTACAAAAGATCGATTCAAGGTTTTTGAGAGTGCTCTCTTGAAAGGGGTGGTTGGGGAGAGAGAAAAAAAGTTTTTTTTTGAAAGTACCACCTTTCTCGACTACACCACCACGCATTGGCAGACCTTCAGATTGTTGTTGACAAACTAGTTCACAAGAGTTTCTCCTCATCGCCACCTTCACCTCCTTTTCTATAATGCTTTCCTTGGACCAGTTTGATTTTGAAAAATAAAAACTCGATCGATTGCGAAGTGAGCTTTGTTACAGTAAATGTAGAATAGAGAACAACATTGGACCCAAAACTGTGCACAACGCTAAAAGGGCTTCTTAGGTTGCACAGCAAGAGTGCCAATGGTCAGCCAGACGCTCCATGTTGGGTGGAGAAGGATGGGGCTCACTTTTGTGGAGGAAGGGCGGAGGGGAGAGTCAAAAAAAAAGAGGGCAGGAGGAATGGCCTGATGTTTTTTTTGTTTGCCTGCAACCGCTCTTCGACCTGTGATCCGTCCATTGGAGGCCCACTTTAATGTTGCACCGTATTCCCTTGTACCCTTGTAGCGCCAACTTCCAATGAATACGCCCAAGTTCAATGGTCTCGACCTTGGGCTGCGAGCGTGTGCATGTGTTTGCACCATCGAAACCCTCGTCCTGTTGACAAAAGTTGAGGAGGATCATCTCTCCAGTGACACCTGAAAGGCTGATCTCCAGAACATGCGATCAACGTTCATCTCCTGCACCCACCCCCCCCTTCTCCTTCCTTCTGCTGCAGAACGTTTTGCTGGCTTTTTTTTGCTGTGCCTGGATAAACTGTTGGTCATCCCGTTTAAGCAGGAGACAAAACAGAACCTCATGCACGGTCTCTTACACGAACTGCAAGTTATGAAATGAAAAGGTACTTGTTTATTCATGGTAAGAGGGAATAACAAACACAAGAAGGGAAGGGATATTTCTGTAGCGATAAGTATTCTGTCGTCCGACGACCTGCAGATTTCCCTCCCCCTTGTTCTTTCTCTGCGAAAAGAAAAAGAGAAACTGCTCTCAAACTTGGGAATCCTTGTCCTCGCCTCTTCTTTCTCTTCCAGCTTCTATCCCATACCCCACTTCTCCACTTTTTTGCTCGATTGGTCTTGGACGAACAACAAAACGCACGTTTCTGCTGATGAATACTGAAATGATGAGCGATAAACAACACCAAAATGACAATGATGCACACTCACAACAGAGTTAATTCAAAGTGACAAGGCGCGGTATGTTGTTGCTGTTGTCGCTTCTCTTATTTCTTTGTCAATGGTTCTCTTCATGTTTACAGATGGCCCTGACCATTAAATGTGTTTTCTTGCCTTTTTTTTTTCTTTTTTGGTCCGGCTCCTCTGTCCACTCTTCCCTCTCTTCATGTGCCGCATAGGCGTAATCAAGTTTAGAAATGAAAGGACTACTGGACCGAGGTCCATACCCCTCACTGGAGTGAAAAACGCGTCGAGGACGCGTCTTTTACCTTTCATTGTTCACTGGAGGTCTTCATGGGAAAATGCAATGTCAATAGTAGAATCTGGCTCCATCTTGCTCTCCTGAGGTACTGTAAGTACAATACATGCACGAGGTACGTTTTTGGGCTGACGCCAAAGCAACATCATTGGACCATCCATGAACCCGTTTGTAAAGTCTACTAAATCAAAGGCAGGGGAGAGAACACTCAATCAGGTTCCTAAACGAATAAAAAGAGAATGCAAAAAACAAGGGCAAAGTTCTTGTCAAAGAGCACAGAGTTCCAGCTTGGACATGTGCTTGGCGGCACTTCGGGCTGTAAACAAACAAAAACACACTGAATGAGCGGGCTGACAAGAGACAGACAGGGAGAGAGAGGAGAGGAGAAAGAGAGAGACAGTTGTGGAGCAACTGTAGACGAATAATTGTGCTGACTGTTCTGTGCGACCGTGGGTCTCCACAATATTGCTTTGTCCACGAAAGCAAAACCTCCACACTTCCTCTTTTTTACCGAGTCTATTTCTCATCCTATTCTCTCTCACATGCCAGAATGACAAAGGCCAACAGGCTCGCACAATTGGATCTTCACCACACATCTACACACCCACACTCTTTCTCATTTTCTCTCTCATTTCTTCAACGAGTGCGATATAATGCACTGTTCCAGAGTGTTCATTCAAGGTATTTCAACTACCCATCACATTTCCGATTGTGAGAACGACACTGTGCACTATCCCAGAGTGTTCATCCAAGGTATTTCAACTCTCCATCACATTTCCCGATCGTCAGTCTTTTCTTTTGAAAAATGGGTTCGAAATGATTGTGATTTTTTTAAAAGACAAAGCGTTTTTTTATGGCTAGAAAAAAACATTTTTACTTGGAGCCAAGGGTGGGGAAGAGCTCGGCATCAGCAACGTCGACAACGGGGCCACGGGTGGCAGCAGCACGGCGGGGGGCAGCGGCGCCACGGGCACCACGGGCACCACCGCGGGCACCACGCTCACCACCACGACCGCCACGGGCACCGCCGCGGGGGGCAACGGGCTCGCGAGCGGGCTCGGTGTAACGGACCTCGATATCCTTGATCAAGACCTTGGCCTCCTTCTTGCCCTTCTTGGCCTTGGCGACGGTGTCGGCGCGCATCTTGATGAAGTCACCAGTCTCCTCAACCTCGAGGACCTTGGCGTTCTTCCACTGGGAATCGTCAGCGCCGGCGTTGGCAGCACGAGCCTCAGGGAGAGCAACCTTGACGGCCTTGGCAGCCTTCTCCTGGAGGTAGTCCTCGAGGGTCTTGACAACGGGCTCGGGGACGGCGGGCTCAGCAGCCTCAACGGCAGCGGACTCGACGGCACTAATATAGGCGGCACAAAGAAGAAGAAATCGTAGGGAAACCGATCAGTTGGTTGGTTCTTCACTTCCATGATCGAGCGACCTCTTTGCCTTCCAAGGCCCTGGTATCGCAATCGGGTATTTCTAGTTCTTGTTCAGTCAACATTCAACTTACGCCTCAGCATCCTTCTCGCCCTCAAGGGGAGCGGTGGTGGCATCACCCATCACGCGGTGCTCCTTCTTGTCGCTGTTCTCGATACCGGTACCGGAGTGACGGTCGAGACCACCGTGGCGACCGCCACGGGGAGCGCCGCGGGAAGCACGGGGAGCGCGGGGAGCACCCTCGCCGCGGGGAGCGCGGTCGAAGCGGGGTCCACGAGCTAAGAATGAAGGTGAAGATCAAGAACGATCGGTCGGCGTTAATGACTTTGATCTTTGAAGTCGTCCTCTAGACTATGTCTGCCATCCAAATGTTCTCTCGTTTGTTCCTGAACGTCCATGATGGCGTATTACTGCCCCCGATGGGTATCCAAGAGTCAGACGTTGAATAGATAACCGCCCTGGTGACTGACACTCTTTGGTTGCTAGAGTATCCAGGTTGAAGTATTGAACAGCTTTCGGGCACTAAAATTTCAGCAGATCGGAGGTTTGTCGAGACAAGTGTTGACGAGCAAAAGCTCCCTCAGATCTACAAGCCGAGATCAAGGGTTCCTCTCGGAATGCAAGCATTCTACTTCATTGGTTCCTGAAGAATCGAGTATTCCCATCAATGATCTGTTGGTTGGCCAAGGTCCGATCAACGTTCCTTCCTCTCCATTGTCCTTGCCAGTCGTCTGCTCCTGACACGCACTCTGTGTGCCCTCTCTGCTTGTCCTGATGTCGCTCTGGCGTCTCAAGGTCCACTTGCTCTGGGCTGAAAACTCTTTTTTTTTTCCTCCTGTGAGGTGATCAGTCCTTACCATCACCCTCTCTGGGCTTGTTGTTGCGGGCACCCTCCTTGCGGGGGGCCTTGTTGTCAACGGGCTTGGAAGCGGTGGCGGGGGCCTTAGCAGCGACCTGCTTGACTTCCTTCTTGACGGCGGGGACCTGGATGGTCTGATCCTGAGCGTCGTCGTTGAGAAGGTCAAAGATATTTGTAGACGCCATTGCCTGTTGGGGGTGGGATCAGTCGAGAAAAAGGGAGAGTCATCGTGATGTTAATTGAATGGTCTATCAAGAGGTGAGAGTTTTTCGAGCGAGTTGATTTCCAGTCCATGATCTGTGGCATTCCGAAATGAAATCAATTCAACACAAAAAAAGTCTCTGGGAGGGTGCAAGTCTGTCCGTGGGTCCCTGCGCGGGTCTACAAGTCCATGGGTCGATCAAGGGTTGGGATGGTGATCCTGATTCCGGGGATGAAGTCCCCGGGGGCCGGCGATGGCGATGGATGGTATCCTCGCAGACCATGGATGGCCAGCAGGATCAATGGATGTGCGTCCAGACAACGGGTCCAGGAGAGGCAATCGGCTACTATGATTGGCTCCTGGGTCGGCCGTAGAGTACTCAGTCCCGATTCAATCGCAGCCACGGTCTCGCTGCAGGCGTGGGGTCGCACCTTTTTATAAATTTGTTGAGAAGGAGCGCAAAACTTGCTGGCTTGCACGCCGTATTAAGTCCCTGCTGGCCGGGCTCTCCAGATATCTGTGGCTGAGCCACACTTTCTCTTCCTTGCCTCTCACTCCTCTGTATCTCTATCTCTATCTTTCTCTGACTTTGATCCACAGTACCTCTCTCTCTCTCTACATCCTCCTCCCTCCTCCCTTCCCTCTTTTCCTCTCTCCTTTCACCACACACTAGATCTTGGCTCCTATCAATGATCAATTGCAGCCAAAAGGAGGAGAGATCTTCGATTTATGATTGTTTTTGGATTTATTTTTTGTTTGTTTTTTTGGAATCATAACAAAGTAATGTAGGGAGGGAACTCGTAACAAAAGAGAGAGAGAGGAGGAAGGAAAAATGCAACAAAAGTATAATTTACATGTGGCCGTCAACACGGATCAAGGGCACGTACTCGGGGTCCCACATGGACTCCTCAATGATGTTCTTCAGACTCACGCCCTGGCGAAGCTGGGCACGGGCCAAGCCCTGGTCATAAGCGACCTCGCAGACCTTGGCCGCAACCTCTTTCGAGACCTCACGGAGCTGACCGACACCAGGGAACAAGACGCCGTTCTTGAGCTGGTCCTCTGTGGCCATGTTGGCGATCGTGATCGCAGTCTCCATGAACATCTTGCCAGTGACACGGGAAGCACGCGAGACAGTGATACCGAGACCGAGACCGGGGAACGACATGGCGTTGTTGATCTGGTTGACCTTGCGGATCTTGCCCTTGTACTCGACATCCTTGAAAGGACTTCCACTGGCAAAGATCGCACGACCATCAGTCCATTCAAAAGCCTGCTCGGCAGTACATTCAGACTGATGAGTGGGGTTGGACAAGGGGAACACGCAAGGCTGCTCCACACCCTCAGCCATGGCGCGAATGGCTCCCTCGGTGAAGACACCGGGGGCTCCACTGAGGCCAAGAACAACAGTGGGCTTGATGGCCTTGACGACCTCCTCCAAGCTCATGCGATCCTTCATATCCTTCTTGAGGTAGCAGAGTTGACGCTCATCCAAGTTGGCGCGGTCACCAAGGCCAATGGGCGAAGAGGTGGCACCCTCGATCGAGCCAAGGTTAGTGTTACCAATAAGGCCATGCTGATCGAGCATCCAGATCTTGCTGTAAGCCTCCTCGCGCGACTTGACCTTACCCTGCTCAACCATGCAGTCAATGATACCCTCGCAGACACCAACACCAGCACTTCCGGCACCAACGCAAATAATACGCTCCTCGTTCAAGTCATCAATGGCCTTGCCACGGGCCTTCAACGCAGCAAGGACACCGGCAAGGGCGACGGCGGAGGTGGACTGAATGTCATCGTTGAAGCAGCAAATGTTGTCCTTGTACTTATGGAGGAGGTTGTAGGCGTGAGGGTATTTGAAGTCCTCGAACTGGATCAAGGCGTCTAGTTCACCAAACATGAATGTGGGCCGTTAGGATATCGTCTCTATTGTCTTTGGGCTTTGCAGCTAAGCATCGACAAATTATACGTACTGGGATATCTGTTCTGGATGGCGTGAACCCACTCGTCGACAAAGGAATAGTACTCCTCTCCCTCGAGACGGCGGTGACCCATACCGAGATAGAGGGGATCGTTCAAGAGAGACTCGTTGTTTGTTCCGACATCGAGAACCACAGGCAAGATAGAAGTGGGACGAATTCCGCCTCCTGCAACGTACTGTTTGAGCGTAAAGTGGTTTTTTTTTTTGCATATATTAGTCATTTGTGTCATTTTTAAAATATTTTCTCTTGCCATAAAGCAGTTGACGATGCGAGGGGGGAATAAAACCTACCAAGGAAAGCTTTCCAATGGGGATCTGCATGCCGTTAGCCCCCAAGTCACCCAGACCAAGGACACGGGAACCATCAGTGACAACGATGACATCGACCTGCAAAAAAATGGTGGACGAGCTACCTGATTAGTCTTTGTCATTGAGCAATGAGCACAGGGCACATCCCTGCCAAGCACAAGAAAACAAAACCAAAAGAGGATAACAGAACGGCTGGATACCTGCTCGTGAGGCCAGTTGTGGACCATGGCGGCCATCTGGCCACGATCCAAAGAGCTGAAGTACATTCCTCTGGAGCGGCGGTAGATAGAGTGGAAGCGCTGGCAAGCCTCTCCGACTGTCAATTGGGAAAAAAAAAGTGAGTAAAGGAAAGTCAGTCGGCTAATCTCGTTTCGTAGTTTGCACAAAAGCAAGCACCCAAGCATTGGGGATGAATGACGCTGCTCAGGGCGGGGTGATGCGATGGATGAGATTTTTGAAGAAGCGAAACGGATAATGAAATCGAACAAGAGCAAACCCTCTTGTGCCTGAGCAAACGTGCATCATCAAGCATTCGAGGGTGAAGCCTCGACCAGCCTTTGCTCAGCCATTGCTTTTGCTCACCAGTCGATTGCATCCCTGGCGATGGATATTTCATATTCTTCCCCTCCTCTCGCCTCTTAATCGTTAGCCCTGACCCCAAAACGAATCATCTCTGTTGTTTGCTCAATGCCCCCAACAACAACCAAATATCAACAAAAAAAAAAAAAAAAAAAAAAGAGAGAGAGATAATAATAAAAAATCACTCATCCCACAAGACGATCTCATTATTGTTCCCATATCAAGTTCCCAAGCAGATCAAAGATCAAAACTCAGGAAGAGCATAGAGCGAACCGCTCTTAGCCACAGTGGCTATCATCGTTCATTGTCCACCATTGCCTGTGTGTAGCATGACCCTGCTGTCCTGTCTCCCCTTACAGATTCTTTTCGCTCTGACAACCGTTCTTTTTCGTACCTGTTGGTGTGTAGATGATCTGGGAAAGCTCTTCGAGGTTGTCAATCAACAGACGGTAATAAAGAGTCTCATTACGATCCTATTGTAAAAGCAGACCAAGAGAGAGTTCGCAAGCAGCTCAACTGTTGAGTTATCTCTTGCGTTTCATTCGCTTCATTGGGGGCCAGATATTTTCCGACGTTGTTATCGTATCAGTTATTTTTCATGTCCTTTCTCATGTTTTTTACCTGAAGGGCGGTCATGAAGACAAACTTTTCCAGAGGGGTTCTGCACTCGCGCAAGTTGCGGATAATACGCTGGAGCTGCTTATCCATCTCTTGGGTTCTTGGGGGGACGAGACCGCGAATGCCGAGACGCTCACGTTCTGAGAGGGAGAAGGCAGTGCCCTTGGAGAGAAGAGGATCGTGGATGACATCCATGCCGTGCTTTGTCGTGGTTTGGACCATGGTCTCCATGCGCAAGTCTGGGAAGGCGGCGAGGGTAGTCAGGGCGCGCCTGCTGTAGTGGCGAACTTGGCTGGTGACATGTCGTTGTGTAGCAGCATGGAGGGTCTTGAGGGCAGGATTCCGGAGCATTGTGAGGAAGAGTCTGAATGAGGAGGAGGGAGAATGTACGAGCTGATCGGCGAGGAACAGAGGAAGGTGGAGTGGAAAGAAGGTGAGGGAGTGGAGAGGGAAGGAGAGGAACAGAAAGAGTAGCGAGGAGCGGATGAACGTTGGTAGTATCTAAGAGAAGAGAGAAGAGAGAAAGTGGGCCTTGTTTTTGTTTCTTTTATTGTCATCCAGTGTCTGACAGATAACAGAAACTGCTCAAATGAGGGGACTGAATACCCTTGATCATTATTGAATGGCACACAAGACTGTGGGCGACTTGCCTCTTTTGGGACGCACTCGGCCTCATCATCGTCGTCACCCTTCTTCTTCCCCACCTCCATGCCGTGCCATTTGCACGCTTTGTTTGTGTCGAGACAGGCACCTTTCTCCAAATGGTGCGTCTTCCCCGCCGGAACAAGCAGGGTGGCCGCGCTGGCTTGCTCAAGGGAAAAGCGATCCAAAGAAGGAGCTCGCGTTTCTGCCTCAGAGAGGTTGCGATCGATTGTTCGACTTGAAGGAATCGATCCACAAATGCCAATTGGGGCACAGAGACAAACAAACTGAATGTGCGGCTGTCCGCCTGCGTTTATCCCTTGGTCCAAGCAAACAAAGGGCACACAGGCCGTGGAGAATTACGGAAAGAGGGCGAGTGCTCTCACCCACAACTGCACTGATGTCCACCGATTTCCAAACGCCTCTTTTATTTTTACTCCACCTTCTTTTTGCCCACCTCATTCATGTCCGGAAGCCTCTACGCTTCAAACTTGCCCGTCCTTCATTCTCCACTCTCCTCGTACCTGAATTCAATATATTCGCTCCAACCTCCCGCATCGCTTCCGAGCCGTATTAACTTGAAGACCTCGGGCGTTTACCCTTGTTCCTAGTCCACCCTTAGCGCGTTGCGGCTATTTGCTTTCTCGATCACCGGTTCAGGCTTCACCCATAGCTTCATTCCGCATCTGCTTGTCTTTCGTTTCTTTTACTCGTTTCATTTCGTCCTCTTTCTTCTCAACCTCACTCTTTTCTCTTGTCATTGAAGCATGAGGCCTAACACATACTCTCTGTCTACCCAAAGAAAGCAACTGTCAGTCATCGAAACCACAGGTCTGACAAGCAATTGGTCAAATCCGAAAGAAGAACACTGCCCAAAATGCTCTAAGCGCGCACTAAACTCCATCTCGGGATCAATTGAACATCGAATATCACATCATCGCCCACTGGACAGAGCAACAATAGCCCCATCCCCCTGTAAATCTCTGAACAGGTATGACGACAATGGTTCTTTGGGATTAAAGGCGAGTGTCAGTGTCAAGGATTGTCCACACCTCTCATCCAAAGAACAAATGATGCTTCTCGGCTCTATGTCTGGCGGACAAACTAAACAAAAGTCCGGCAACTGAGTCCGTGGGCCAACCTCTTGCTCCCTGTCATGAGGACCAAAGAGAAGACTTTGACAAGACGGTGCGGGCCCCACAACTGTGAGTTGCATTCACGCCGTGCGTGATACAGTACCCCTGTCCGTAATATCAAAGTGAGACGCTTTCTTTCATTACTGTAAAACTGCACTATATCGTTTGCGGTTGTCCAGTGGCAGGTCGGGCAGGAACAAACCCAAAAAACGTGGAGAAAGTCGTAAGACGAAAACGGCGGTGATCACCCGCAAATTTAAAAGACAGAGGCAAGACGGGCACAGCTGGGTCTGAATTCAGATAAGGATTTCTGTCCTCCCTCCACGCCGATTGTGCAGGGTCAGGACAGGGGCCTGGTACAATCAATGGCGAATGAGGAGCTTGTTTGTTGCCTCCCAAGCCACGGTTTAAGTATTGAGCTTTTAGTCATTGAAAGCGGCTTAGTTCTATTTTCATCACATGACTATTTGACAGAGAAATTGGTGGCGCCAAAAGTCTTGAGCAGCGGGACAGTGAACGTTTGTTGGTGCAACATTTGAAATCATGAAGATCGCTCGTCTTGCAGCGAAACATTCTTGTGCAATTTGTAGCCAATTTTGATAAACATGAAGGCGGGGGATCCCAGGCGGGGATGACCAACCACCTTTATCACCTGTCGTTCGAGCAATTGAAGTTGGATCTCTCGCTCGCTCTCAATCTCCTGTCCAGTGTCCCCATCCAACGATAATGATAATAGTGCCTAAAAGGTATTGGGCCCCCGAGCGTCTTCGAGGAAGATGACGAAGCTTTCAAAGAAAATAAAATCGTTCCTCGAGAGCACTATTTCCATGTGCTTTGCATTAGCCTGAAAAAATGAAAACAAACCCTCTGCGTCCCCTTTGCCTTTTTCAGGAACGGATACATCTCTGTCCCTCAAACGGTGTCCATTCCTTCCGTCGCGTTCGGAACGCGACTCCATACCCTCTGCGGGTCAAGAGCCTTGGCGACGAGAATGAACCAGTCGACGTGTGAACTGTTCTACGAGGTCAAGCTTACATGTGCAATTGACACCAGCAGCAAATAAGGCGATGGCGCACTGAGGTCAAGTTATTTTTTGACTTGATTGTGAAATGAAGGCTCTCAAGTCGAGACAAGGTGCGAATTCCACTAAGGACATCTATTGCCTGTCCCCCGGTCGCGCGCTTGAATCCAATAGGAGCGCGGGTGGGAGGACGAACAGAGGGAAGCAATAATACAAAAAAAACTGACCTTGAGAGCTTTGTGTCCCTACTGTTGTTGTCCTTGTCTTCCTCTTCGCACTTGGTTCAGAAAGACCGGAAGGGTCATTGGCAGGCATCATGACGAGCACTATAACATTACGCTGCATCCGCAATTTACATCTCTTTGTGCCTCTTCTCTCTTCTGGTTCCCCTTCCCTTCATTCGACTTTCGCAGTGCTCGTGAACCTGCAACCCTTCCCTTCCATCACCTCCTCCCCTTCCCCCTCTCCTCCTCCGCTTGCACTTGGTGCCTTGCCAATGCTCTGCACAACCGTCATCCACAACCCCTACCCGACCTCGACCTTCACCGTCTCGCTCTAGCATCAACGCAACAAAACAGTCCATCAGAAGAAGAACAAAAAAGAACCGCACTTATCCTCCCCCATCGTAAGCCCGCCATCCATCTCCTCGCCAGCCCATCTTCGACCACCCTCCCTCGTCATCTCGAACCCTATTTACTTTCATTCGACTCATTTCACTATGAAAGCCATCGACTTCATGCTGACAAAAGTCCCTCTACCCCCTCTAGCTACCAACAAAACGACAGGAAAGCTCGCCGCCTGTCCAATCCCTAAACCCCAAAAGCACACGTAATTGAAGTCGCCCAATGAGAATCTCGTGGGCCCTCCAAACCGCGGCCGTGTTCTGCCTGGTTGCAATCCATCCAGGTAACACAATGCTCCACAATGCAATACTATCGACCACCCTCTCCTCCCTCTTCCTATCACCCTCCACGCTCTCTCAGCAATTGTGACATCAAGTATCAACAGACCACCGGCAACAACACCATTCCACCCAGCCTCTCTTCCCCATGTTTGTTTCACATCGACTGTTTCGTACCGTGGACATGAAAACGAAGAAATATGTTCCGAAGATCATTGCTATGTTGACAAACAAATTTAAGCAACGGTCCGCTACCCATGTGGGATCGGCCGTTTAGTGGCTGACCATTTTAGGGGGGGACGCTCATTGTCTAACGGGGACATCAAGGGGGGGGGGGGGCTGAGAATTCGAGAGATGGGGAGGAGAAAAGCAGGGAGAGGCGGAAGAAGAGTCAAGAGGAGATAGAAGGAGAGATGGAAAGTGTCCGTGCCTCCCCATCATCATCCGAAATATCTCGCCGTTCCTGCATGCAAGCGAAATGCCCCATCAGCGACGATCGCATCTTTTTATATCTGACGCGGGGGTTATTAATACCAACCGCAAACCCCTTGCTGACTATACCTCGCGTGTCTCTTTTCATTACTCTGTTCTAGCCCTGGCCGCAGACAACAACAACAACAACAACAACAACAACGCTGACAGCCTCTCGCTGGAATCGGTGCAGAAAGCCCCTACCTTGCACCATTTCCAGAACTTTGCAGCCCCGGATGATACCAAGGTTACCCTTCCCGTCCATCCCTCGAACCTCCTCGCTCGCGCCGATGATCAGGATCAAAAGAACAACAGCGAGAGCAAGCATGATCGCCCCCGAGCCCGCCCAGGACCAGTTCGCTCTTCTACCCCTCATTTCGAACCTGGACACGAGCCCCGCCATCGTCGTCCCACTGGAAAGCCGGAGCCTACCCATAAGAAGCCTCCATGCACGACCTCCACCAAAGGCAAGAGTGATCCTAACTCCACGAAGGATCCTCACAATAAGAATCCTCCTTGCACAACCTCGACCAAAGGCAAGGGCAATCCCAAGCCTACGAAGGATCCCCACCACGGAAAGCCCCCTCATCACAAGCCCACAAAGTCGACTGGCAAGCACAAACCCACCCACAAACCCACCCACAAACCCACCCCCAAACCCTCTCAGAAGCCAAAGCCAAAGCCCTCTCAAAAGCCAAAGCCAAAGCCTAACGAGCCTAACAAGCCCTCAAAAGGAAGTAGCAGTGAAGCTCCCAAGCCAACGACCGTCGTCGTCCCCCCTCCTTCCACGACCTCGGATGCCCCAGCGGTGATTCCATCCCCTGCGGCGCCTTCTGCACCTGCCAACCCTGCCAACCCTGCCTCAGTATCCAATGGTGGCGACTCTGTCCAGGGACAGTCTTCAGTTACTGGACCCCAGCCTTCCGCGGGATTGGGAAACGCCCCTAATGGAACTAGCAAGATGTCAGGTACTTCCAGCTCGTCTAGCCTAGGAACAATTATGGGTGCCGCCGTCGGCTCTGTAGCCCTTGTAGGACTTGTCGCTTTGGGAGTGTACCGTCGCAAGGAACGTAGACGCGCCAACTTTGACCAGATGGGCGGACCAATGGGCCCTGATGGCGCTATCGGTGTCGGCATGGGCGCGGGTGGCCACGCGGAGATGGATGAAGCGCCCCGTACGGCTTTCAGACACGAATCCTTCATGGCCCTTGTGAAGGACGCTGCTCAAGGTTTCTACGCGCCTGGCACCACAAGTCCTGGCCCCGGCCCTTCGCCTCTCTCTGCAGCTGCTGGCGCTGGCGCTGGTGCTGCAAGCCTGTCCCGTCAGACCAGTGCTCGGTCCCAGAACAGCCAACGTAGCATGCCATATCGTCGCTCTGGCAACTTTTCCGGTCATGGTGTCCCCCCCTCGACCTTGCCTCCTCTCGCCCATCTCGGAGGACGATCTTAAGAAAACTGAAGGAAAACTCTCAGGAAAGAACGAAGAAGCCTCGTCAGGATAATAAAAAGGAAGACTCTGCGGGTTCAACTCTGGGGTGTTTCTTTTCGGATTCTAATTTCTACTCCTTCCTTCCTTCCTTCCAATCTTTTTTTGAGACTGCAGGGCTTTTTCCACCTTGTTCCGATCGTCTCTCGCTAGTGGACTCTTCTCATCTTCTTTTGCGGTGCTGCCTCCCTTTGGTATTGTGTTCGGCAAGATAAAAAACGATGTAAAGGGAAGGAGAATCCAATTGAACATGAGAGGAGTCGCCGAGATGGAGGAGCAGGTGTCCCTTCTCTTTTTTTTTTCCTCTCTTTTCCCTTCCTTTTACGAAATCCATATCCCACATACCCTTTTTACTTGACGAACATCTTCAACCCATTGCAAAAAAAACATAGAAATTTCCACTAATGACAACATCTTGGATCCTGCCCTAATAAAAAACCGAACAAAAGCAATCTGTCTTCCTTGAGCACTGCTTTCAAGTTTCGCCCAAATGATCATCCTGAAAGAGTTTCCTTTTTTTTTATGGCCTAGGCCTCCCTTGATTTATTTGTATCCAGCAAAGATGCTAGAGAATAAAAAGAGTAAAGAGTCGACAAGACACCGTTTAGGCAACAACCTCAACGGGGGCAGCGGCGACGGGGGCAACCTCCTCGCGGGACTCAGAGACGGGGGCGAGGACGGGGACCTCCTCCTTGGGCTCCATGATGGTGACCATATCGGGAAGAGGGTTCTTGGGGCCCATCTTGCCAGTGGGGTCCCAGGGCAACATGATCTTGACCTTGACACCCAAAACTCCCTGACGGAGGAGAACGTGACGGACGGCAGTGTCAACAAAGTCCTTGGTGGGCTGACCAGAGTGGATCATGAATCCGTCAACGAACTTCATCGACTTGGCACGGGCACCACGGAGCTTTCCAGAGACAACAACCTCGCAACCCTTTCCACCAGACTCCATGATGTAACGGACAACACCGTAGCAAGCACGACGGACAGCAACTCCGTTAAGGAGCTTGTACTTCAAGGACTCGCACTGAGCAATGGCAGAGAGACCACGGAAGTTGACCTTCTCGGCGTAGAGCTCGACAGTGTTCTCGGGGAACTTGAAACGCTTCTGGACCAAAGAGGTCAACTCGCGGATGCGACGACCCTGGACACCAAGAATCTCCTGGGTCTGGGTGGCACGGATGATGATCTCAGTGCGGGCGGGGGTGACGCGGACCTCGACACCGGAGTAACCCTCAGCAGCGAGCTCGCGCTGGAAGAACTCGTTCAACTCGGCGTAGAAAACACCATCGGCGACGAACTAGATATTGATTGGTACATGTTGATAGAAGGGGAGATGCGTTGATAGGTTAGGACGTCTGCCTGTTTCTTTTGCTGAGGGTATCCAAGAATAATTGGTGCCAGAAGATAGTTTGGTGGGGTTGTTTGTCGAGTCTGCGTTTCCTTTGTCCTGAATAATGCAAACATGCCAGCAAAAGAGCCGATCCAGATGACTACTTCATAAGAGTTGATGGCTGTCCAGTAACAACAAGATCATCGTAACGACAGGATCCACAGGGATTCGGGGAATCGTGGGTCTGCCTCAAGAGACCTGTTGCCAATCGACTGCATCCGCTCTCAGTTAGCTGTCATCCAGATAAAGCCTATCCTTTGGAAGCGTGATGCTGGATCGTAGGTTGGATCAGAGGTTCGCCTCTCCATGAAGACTAGCGTTTCCAACTGTTTCCCGGTTGAACGAGATGGAGTCGAGAATGGAGTCTTCATTCGCACTCTTCTCCATCTGAGCAAGGCTCGGATATTGAAAAAACACGGCCAGAGGATATCCATTCTACGGTCAACCATCCGTTGCCATCGATCCTGGATATCTGTCCATCCGTCCTAGTTGGCGATAGTCCCTGGTGCATCCATGATCCTCCTGCAGACATCGATGACCACACCATCGACAGCGATGGATGGGCAACCGCATCGTGCGCACCTTTCTCTTTTTGCTGATCTGAGCAGAGGCCATGTTTGAAATAATGGAAGGAAGAGGGAGCTCCACTGGCGCCCACAGTGACCAACAAGAAATACAGTCTCTTGTGGTCATGTGACTTTAAGATTGCCACCAATTTTCGGGTTTTCTCAATCCCAGGGATCAGGCCCATGGCCTTCACCCAATATGACCATCTTACAAGTCGCCGATCTCTCGCCCTACCAATGGTTTTCAGGTCCACAGATGATCTGAATAACCCCGAGACAAGCGCAAGGCCGTGCGGTATTGCTAAACTTGTGGTCGGGTCTAAGTCCACTTACCATCGTTACCTTTCTTGCACGAGCACAGGCCTTTTCTTTCTGTTTTTGCTCTTCCATCTTTTCAACTCTTTCTTCCTCCAACGTATTCTGGCCCAACTTTGTCTTCATCATGGATTTTTCTTCACCGCTCACCGTATCTCCTTCAACGGCCGCTACTACATATACCTCACCTTTCTTCCAGAAGGGGCACGTTGTTGTTGGCCAAAGTCGAAAAAAGTCAATCAAGCTCTACTACGAAAAGACAGGAACTGGACCGTTGCTCTTGCTCTACATCATGGGATTGAACTCGCCCGGCTGTGCTGGTGATTCAGTGGTATGTATATGTATTAGCAGCACTCTACTATGTTCGGCTTCGTCTGCATTGACAAGGACCGATTTCTCGTAAATGTAGGTTGAGGTCTTTGCCAAGAAACCAGAGTACACCATTGTTACCTTTGACAACCGAGGTGTTGGATTCTCGGATTCTCCCGCAGGAATATATTCGTATGTGCTTCACTTTCTCCAGAAATCTGATGGAGAGAGGAGAGGAGAGAGACGATCTTGACCATTATCGTTCTTGGATTTTCCCATTCTTCTTTGCTTCAATAGAACTTCCCAAATGGCTCAGGATACGTTGGATCTTTTGGACGGTCTCCAATGGAAGGAAAAGGTTCATGTTGTAGGACCCTCTTTGGGTGGGATGATTGCTTTGGAACTGGTCCTGAAGAATCCAACGAGATTCGCTTCTCTTTGTTTGATCTCCACCAATGCCGGCAGAGCTTTCCCACCATTCTCGGCCTTGTCTTTTGTTTCTCGAGTCTCGATGGTCAAAGCCGAATCAAGGCCTCTGGTCATTGTCCAATCATTGTTTCCCCAGGTAAAGAGGAAAAAAATCGGAAACGGACGGTCCATCTGGCTTTGCCCAGACAGCCTTACGCCACAACGCCCAAAAACTGTAAATGCCAAGCTTTTTTCATTGACTTTACTTGAAAAAAACAAAAAAAAATGGTGACCATATTTAGTCTTGGTTGGAGAAGCCTGCGCCGGAAGGCTCCATGTACAAGACGAATCAAGAACATACAATCGCTGTAAGTGATCTGATCCTGTAGCGTCCTGTACATTACTCTCTTTTTTTGTGCTGACCAGTTAACGCGTCGCTCGGATCATTCTCTTTCAAAGGGAATCGAAAAGATGTTCCGTGACAGGCCACCGCAGACCATTCACGGCAGTATGGGTCAAACCTTGGCGGCCGGACTTCATTATGTCAGTCCGAAACGTCTGGCCACAATTCGAGACAGTGGTATACCAGTCTTGGTCATGACAGGCACGGACGACAAAATGGTTTCTCCAGAGGGATCCTATCATTTGCAACAAGAGCTAGGTTCTCATATGGTGGTATTCGAAGGAACTGGACACGGCATTGCCATGGAGTTTCCAGAGACTTTTTGTCGGCTTATTGACGAGTTGGTTCGTCATGGACACAATGGCCGTTTCGAGCTTTAGATGAAATTGTTGAGACTCTTTCCTCTTCAGCTTTTATTAATGAGTTAAAGCAATAAACAAAAGAGCAACACAACGGATCGTTCTGGAGGTAGAATTCAGGCAGCCTTGATTCGCTTCATCTTTGATTTCGCCAGTTTGTTGTCTGGGGCGAGGTCATCTTCGGTTCCAGGGTGGTCCCAAGACCTAGGCGCCAAAGCAACTGGGAGGACCCTAATAAGATCAATTGAACTGTGTCAGATCTGGTTTTCTCCGTCAAGAATGTGGGTAGCCAGTACAGAGAGTAGGGTCGATTGAGCTTACCATGTCGCAGACAGGACAACGCCTTTGCCTAGATCCTCGGCATTGATCACAGCCCATTGGAATCCCACCCAAGCCGAAATGATTCTTGATAGAGGAACCAGAGCCGCCAGTCCCGGAATGCCCACCACAGCTCCTGACAGGAACCCGAAAAAGATCTGGCTAGTGTTGGAGACCCGTTGTAGCTTGCTCATACATTTGTGGGGGACATAGATCTCGTAGCCCCACCAATACGTATAAGCACTTATCACGTTGGTGGGTGGAGCCTTTTGTAACGCGGCAATTTGTTGTTTGATCGAATTGAGGGTTGAGACCAAGATGGACTTGTCCGCAGACGCAGGAGATGCGACAGTGGTTGTGGTTGTGGTGACAGTGCCTCCACTTGCATTAGTGGCCGATGTAGTCTTTGTGGTCGTGTTGCTGTCGGTAGCATCGTTGCTTGCTGAGGCAGATATCTCTACAGCATTCTTGGGCAGGACATCCTCCGTTACTGTAATGGTAGTGGTGGTTGTTGTAGTTGTAGAAGGCGAGGCACGTGATGACCAAAGGGATGAAAACGAAATAGCCCACCAAGATGACGGGGCTTTGATGGTCTCTGCTTCATTGTCCGTGCTGCTCTCTGTCCCTGCATTCTGACTAGACGAAGAAGATGATCCTGCTGCCTGAGGCGGTGGGTCATCCTTCGGCAAAGGGTTCAAAGGTTCTGGTCCAGATCCAGGTGATGTATGGTGCCTACTTGCTTCTCGACTATGAACGTCTTTGAACTCGACGACCGTTGGATCTGGCATGGCCTTTAATATGGTAATGAGATCATTGACCTGACCCGGATCCGCTTTTTGTAAAGCTTTCACAGCCTTCTTCTTTTGATAGCTGTCAACATGGGTCTCATGATTGGCGCCTACGGGGCAAAGAGCGACAAAGTGGTGAGTGATCCTGGTTAAAGTCCTCCTCTCATGATATCAGTTATTCAGAGCTTACCTGTAATGAGGTCACGGATGGTGTGAGCAAGTCCGATATTGCGGGCTTCGGCTTCAACCTGTTTTTGAGAATCGCTCAGAAACAGGTTCCGGAAAGTCACCATGTCGGACCGTTAACAAGGTACAGAAGACGACCGAATGTAGTGATAATGTCAGATGAGTCAAAGCAGCGGACAGAAGTAGACACAAGGTTGATATGGCGGTGGTGAGGGAAGATGGAGTGCAGAGTGTGGGCGAGGGTGAGAGAGGAAGTGCGAAGTGGGGACCGATGAAAGGGCAACTGGTAAGAAGAAAGAGAGAAACCAAGAGTCAAGAAATGGCCTTTTGCACTTGTTTCTGACCTGACCTCCGTTTGCAACCATGATCACCATCCGTGACCTGGACAGGAGAAGAGAGTCTGCCCAGGCACAAAAAACAGGATGACTTTGACCAAGCCCCTATTTCGATCGAAAGCTGACGACTGGTCAGGCGATGTTTTAGGGATAAGTGAGGGGTGGTCAATGTGGAGAGGGAGAGGGTCCTGTCAAGTTCTCACCGGCAAAGATGTTTTGGCGGCAGAGCACTATGTCGTTGGAGACGCGTCTGCGTGGCTCGTGGCTGGCGCCAGCATCTTCGCGCGCGGGAAGAGACCCTTAAAATGTTATCAGATTTTTTTTCTTGCATGTGCTCTGCTCCGCCGTGTCTCGCTTTTTCTTCTCACCTTCCTTCCTACGTTTGCATCCATGTCACAACATCCCTCTGCGCACTTTGACCATACCCCAGATGCAGCTATGTCGATACAAACAGAATCCACTACTTCACCACTGGAACTCCCAGAGATCCTCTATGTGCTGGTCCAGTTCTTAGATCGACCAGCTATCTTTCATGCCGCTCGAGTCTCTCGATCCTGGTCAAAGATCTTCTCGCCGATGCTTTTTCGCGAGGTCAGATATCAGGATTGGAAACATCCAGAGTTCATCAACCTATTGCGCAAGAATCTAGATCAAGTTGTCTGTCTCGAGTGGCGATTCTCCAGGAGGGAGGCAAAGCTACGCTATCGGGAGATCATGATACAGCAGCAGCAACAGCAACATCATCTTCATTCCCAGAATCAAAGCTTGCAAGTTGGAGGAGATCCCAGATTCGAGTCCCAGTCCAGATCACCTTCGCCCGATCCTCAGTTTCACTCGTCTGCACCACTTTCACCAACACTAGACCTATCTCCCACATACTCTTCCCCTCCGATAATAGCCTCCAAAGCCCCAAATTTGAGCGGGATCTGCCTCGAGCACTTGGCCATAATGTTAAGCCCCAAGGCTACACCTCGACTTCGCTTGCTAGCGGTGTAGGGAGAGATGGAGTTACGTCGCTTTCTTACATCAGTTTTGCCCAAGGTTCCAACGTTGACCTGCCTCCAGATCGAGGATAGCTTCTCTTGGCAAAAGATTGGCATCGGAGAAATCTTGAATACCTGTCAATCCTTGGAGAGTTTAGACTGTGATGGATCTGTGGCTCTACAATTCGATGACGCTTTCTTACAAACGAACCCAGCACCTTTGGACGCTTGCACCTCAGAGTATAGTGGGCAGGGACCGGGAGAAGAATTGCAGGGGCAAAGCTCAAGTCTGGGTCCGATATCAACCAACTTGTGGCCTAGAACTTCTCTGGTGGGTCTCCCATTGAGTAGCCGGACACAAAACCTGCAAATCCTTCGACTTCACAAGACCAGTCTCACGGACGAAGATCTTCTCCGACTCATTCGACAATGTCCTGAGCTCCAAGAACTCTTTTTACATCAGGAAGGCAATGGGGGAACGTTAGGAGGGGGTCAGCCTCTTGCGAACGCGGATGCGACCCATCAGTGGAATTGGTCCGAGACGTTTGTCACAGAGATGGCAAGGGCATGTCCGAAATTGGTCAAAATTCATTTGAGTCCTGGCTGCTTTCAGTCTTTGCCCGAGAGCATCATCCTTAGAGTCTTGGCTGCTTTCCCTAGGTTGCGTTCACTTGGAGTGCCATTCTCACAATTTGGAGATGAAACGATGCAGGAAATCTTGAGGACGCGTGTTCATGTGCAGGAGCGACAAGATCAGTCTCAAAACCAGCTTCATCCGCAACAAGGACAACAACAACTGCCAGCAGTAGGACAAAATACTACTTGGGCTTCAAAAAAGACATTAACACTGGCACCTTCTCCGCCGTCCAACTTCAGTCCACTGACATGTCTAGATTTGACGGATTTGAAAGGCCACCGGCTCTCGAGCTTGGTCCTTCAAACATTTCTGGAGAATTGTCCCGAGCTATTACATTTCATGGGAGATAAGAATTTACTAAAGGTCCAGGATATGATTCTTCCAGAATCACGAGTGCATCTTGACCGGACCAACTCTGACCCTTCCACTTCTTCAACTACCTTTCAACTTCGTCCTTGGGCTTGCTTGCGACTGGAGACTTTAGTCATTGGTTTCAGTCGTTCGCAGAACCCGGTGCAGACCTACGGCAGAGTCGAGCCAGGAGCATGTCGCTCCATTCGCGAAAATGAGGATGAAATTGTCTATCGTCAGTTGAGTCGGCTGACAAAACTTAGGAGACTCGAGGTTTTGGAGGAAGGCCCCAATTGGTCCGCATTAACTCTTCCTAAATGTAGCAGCGCAGCTTCTTCCTTGTCGGCCTTGGAAGTTTTACAGACGTTTAGGATTTCCCCTGGGACAATTCCTCCTTCTTTGGAAATGGCCAGTCCTGTGATCAATCCGGCTGACAGAAAGGAAGAGGAGGAAAGGGAACAGAGGAATCTGGCCATTTGGATCGTGACAGCCTGGCCGTGTCTGCAGACCTTACATGTCCCAGGAAGTCGACATCAGCAGCGGAACAAGGACTGGTCTCGACTTTTTCATGAACTGGGTCGATCTAACATACGAATCGTCCCATTTGAAGAAAGCTAGGGGTTACGAGGTTCTTTGTAAAGTCTTAGGTGATTAAGCAAAGCAATGAACGGTTTTTAATTTTTTGCAATTTTTTTTTTTTGAAATTTTGTACAGTGAGTAAAATCGGAAAGGTCTAGAGATGAGGAGGAAGAGTGGTGGTGGTGGTGATGATGATGGTAACGGGATAGCGATGAAGAGAGATGAGTTGAAAGCGTTGAAAGGGCAAGTGAAGATGGCTGGTATTAGAGATTACAGGGTGAGTGGGGTTTAGATTTTTGGATTGTCTTATTCAGTTGCCATCATCCGCTATCATCGTATTCGGTCGCTTCGAGTTCTTTCCAAAGAGTCTGTTCCGGAGGGCCCTGGATGCAAAGACGGTCAGCTCAAAGCCAGCCCAATCCGAGTCTTGAAGATCCTGAAGATCGCCGACGGTCATGATGTCCTGATTTTTCAGTTTGGCAAGCCATTCATTGGCCTTGTCCGGTCCACGGTGATAAGCCGCAGCTGTATCACGAACCAAATCCTCAATGGGAGCATCTGGTGGGTATTCTTTGAAGGGCAAGTCCACCTCTCCAGTATACTCTGGGTTGGAGTTTTTCCTAGTAAGACCCGTGGCGCCTCCTAGAAGTGTCTGAGAATTCGCCATATCCAAAGTCAGAGGCGACACATTTCCGTGTGATTGGTTCATCTGGACCATGGGGGACGAAGGGGTAAGATGGCCTGAAGAGGTCTCCTTCTTCTCATTCACTCCAGACAACTCTCGTAATATCCGGTTGATGTCGTGCGTAATGATTCTCTGGTATCGTTGTGGGAGAACGTCCTCCACAATCTACATGAAAGCGCACAGTCAAATGCTCCATTAATCTCTTGTTTCTGATCATCCTTCCATCTTCTAAGGTCGTAAACCCATACCATTTCATTCACAACTTCCTCCGCGGTATCAGAGTCTGCGTTGAACTCAAACTTGACAGACAGCTTGTCCATGCCTTTGAATACCACTTGTAACGTTAGGTGGTTCTTGGCTTCGTTCGTCGTCAGCACAACCACCTCTGGTTCTACTCCTAAAAACGGGTCCTCGATCGCCTCTTGTGCAGAGTATCTAGAGAGAATAAAAAGAGGCACAGTCAGTGCCAACGCCACTTCTGAGGATCAGGCGAATAGTGATTGCAGGAGACTCAAATCTCAGGACAAGGCTCTCTTTACCTCTCATGTTCTGGAGCGATACAATGGTTAATCAAACTCAAAACTTCGGGGTCCGTGATCTTGGCAAGGCAATCTGGTTTGAGGCCCTGTGCACACAAACAAAATAGCAAAGGATGGGGTAACATGACGGTTAGATCTTTGCATTTGAAGTTGGTCCTGGCGTCGAATCGGCAAGAGCGATGCCTCTCCATCTTGTACCTGAGTGACTTTTTTGTAGATCTGGGCGGCGTTCTTGCATTCACCGTAAGGGTATTCTCCTGTGACCATCTCGAGCAAACACATTCCAAAGGCGTAGATGTCCACTTTTTCACTGTAGCCCTTTTCCTCGTACATTTCTGGCGCCATGAACTCGGGCGTACCTAAAACAAAATATTCGATCAACGATTCATTGGAGAGGGAGCGTGAGCATATTTTTCTTTTTGTTTCTGTTTTGCTCTAACGGCTCACAGCAGAAAGTAACGTAACAGGAAATCGCTCTCGTATTCTTACCAATGACGGTATACTTTTTTCCAATCTTCATCTTTGCAGTTCCCATATCGCCAATCTTGACCTCGCCGTGAGCTCCGTTGATGAAGATGTTGTCGCACTTGATATCACGGTGGATAATTGGTGGGTCATACGAGTGGAGATAGATGAGGCCCTTGAGGATCTGTCTGCACCATCGCTTGACCACCTTGAGATTTGGAGATTGCAGTTTGCGGATATATCTACACGATAGCAAAACAAAAGCAAGTGTGTTGGAAAAGATGCTCACGGTTACAATCAGCATGGGACGTCGATCCTTTCCATTACAAGACGCAAAACACACACACACACACACCAAAGGCAAACAACAAGGCACTTACTCTCTTAGTGTACCAGAAGTCATAAGCTCAGTGATAAAGATAAACTCGGTGTTGCTGTACCAGCAGTCGTGAAAGTTGATGATGTTTGGGTGACGGACGCGCTTCAAGATCTCGACCTCCTGTGACAGTTCCGCGTACTCCTGCTTCGTCGTCTGAAAGCAGTTCCAGGCCACTTCATAGCCTTCTTCGCGGTCGATGCCCTTGTACACGATCTTGTAGGCTCCCTTGCCGAGAACAGAGTTCAGCTGAGCGAGGAGGGGAGAGGGCCAAAGAAAAGAAAGAGGTAAATAACCGAGTGAGCAGTCCATTTTTTGGAGTCCAGTGCAGCCTTGTTCACTGAAGACGACGGGACAAAGGTGTTGATATCCTGCTCAATTCCAGCCCTAAAAATGTCGTGTAACTCAAGTTTTTTTTTCGTGGTCCTTCTTTTTTTCTTTTGGCGGTGTGAGGCATTTTGGCTGAAAAGAAAAAAAATCTTTCCATGTCCGAGCATATGTCGCCAGGAGAGGACGAGGAGAAGGAAGGAAGGAGTGAGATGGGAGAGCGGAGGGCGACCACCAGATAGCTCAACCTCATACCACATCCAACCTTTTTATCTCTCCTCGATCCAGTCCAAAAGTCTGTGGCCAGAAAGATTGGTGTGGGACAGACAAAGAAGAGAGAGCGATGTCCGCCGTGTTTCGTCTGCTTCCTTTGCCTGTCAAATGCCATTCCTGTTTGTCGAGCGTGCGCCATTTTTTCCCATCATGACCACCGAGGCGATAGACGCGTGTTGCCGATCAAGAGAAACTGAGGGAATTATCATCGTCCATCCCTGGGCACCGCTATAAAATGGGGGGCCAAGCGCGTCTGGCCTCGGATCCTTTTGCTTCTTGTTGCTTTCTTCTTCCTGTTCTTCTCTCTCTCCTCCTCTTAACATTCACGACATGCTATTTCGTTCTTTCTTTTACCTTTGCGTATCGACCGTCCGGACTGACTTCGACCACCTTTTCGGGATCATGCTTGGAATGATCAATATACTCGGCTACATGGTGCAACAGACACGGAATCATTCGAGTCAGTGAAAAAGATTCAGCCTTTCCTTGTCGAGTACTGAGCAAAAAGAGAACAGTAGGGCTGTCACCTACAGAAGGAGGAAAGGTTTCGGTCGGATTCTTCCGTGTCTTGGGGATGGTCCGATCCCTCGGATCCGCTTTGGTTGTTTCTGGGGTTCATGACTGGATCTGGCATGCTGTTCTCTGGTAGAGGATCTCAACAAGGACGAGTGGCGAGGGGAAGTGAACAGGGCGCTTCTGGTGGGCGATACGGATGAATGGGACTTTGGTTGGTCAAGGAGAGGGTGGAATGTCGCGTGAAAACGTGTGCTTTCACTTTGGATTCAAAGTCAAGTGTGAATTGGAGGGCGTGAGAGGCAAGCGCTGGCGGGTGAGAGTGAAGGCGGTGGCGACAGTGAGCTGTGAATACATAGAGATGGGGATTTGGTTACGATGGAGTGTTGATGAGGAAGCAAAAGAAGAGGAAAAAGTGAAAGAGAGGAGAGAGAAGAGAGAAAAGAGAAGAGAGAGAGAGAAGAAGAGAAAAGTCGTCGGGTGAAAGTGAAGGTTGAGGTGGGCTGGATGTTGGGCGGACTTGGAGCGCCGATTTCTGCGTGGGGACGGCACGGCTTTTTTTTCTTTTTCATCTTTTTCTGCTCCCTCCCGCCATCGCTGCTGATACCGTGGACAAGCAAAAGTGCACTTTGCCCATGTGTCCCTGATCCCTGGGAGAAGCAGATAGGGCGTCTGAACGTGAAAGAGGCGGGAACAAAGGCCAGTGTTTCCATGTGTGTCGCCCTTCAAATTTGTGCCCCATGGTGGGGGAAAGGAGAGCCATTGTTGACATGCTTTGAGCAAAGCAAAAAAAAGAAACTTGCCCTTCACAGCACTTCACAGCACAGACGTGCAATCTCCAGGACCGCAACCACAGCTCGCTCGAGGATGGACCTGCACGCTTGATTGTGTGACAGCAAGCTGGTGAGCACACGGTCGAATCCTGCAAAAAAGGCAGAGTCGAGTCGAGACTTCAGTCGAAAGAGCAAAAAGGCGTGGCTCGTTCCAGAAAAAATGAAAACACTGGCAGAACTGGACTCCAAAAAAAACTTTCAATTGTTACTGCCGAAACGCGAGCGAAATGAAGCAGGCAGCAAGATAGACTGTCTTGTGGTAGACTGCAAGAAGGACAGGGCAAAGGGGTTGGCCACGGGAGTGTGTGAAGGAGGATCTTTTGATGTGGTGGCACATCCTGCTGAAATTGATGTCATGGATTGGTCTGTGCGGCCAGCCTGTTGTTCAGATCACAGCCTTGTTCAGGGGCAGGTCGCGTTGTGGCCCCGTCTCTGGGAGCTGCCTTTGTGAATCCAAAAGCAAGCAAAGGGATCTTGGTTGTTGGTTATCTCCAGATGAACCGAAAGGCACAGAGAGACAGATAGATAGACAGGACACAGGCAGACAATAATAATGAAAAAAGAAAAGAAAACGGGCAGACAGGCAGGACCCGCGCGCGTCTGTGTTGACACGCCCTGCTTCCCGCAGACCCATTGAAAAAAAAAAAAAAAAAAAAAAAGAGAGATCGTGGTCACCGTACAATCTCTGATCGCACTTGCTGCACCACACGCGCTCGTCACCCTCGCTGGGTGGGGTGCGGCCCCAAGGGCGCCTGCACGGCGAGGAAGACCCCTCGAGAAGTGGTGTCGTGCAGACCCAAAAAACAGCCTCCCAGCACGAGCGACAAAGGGGGAGACACGACCGAATCCTGCCAGGCCTGGAATGCATGTTGTGACCCCGTGCTGTGAATCCGTCCATCCCATCCATCCATCCATTCATCCATTTGCTTTCTTTCTTTCATTTCACTCTCCTCCTCCTTCTTCCTTCTGACTCAAGCCAATTTGTCTCCCTCTCTTCTTTTTTTTTCTCCTCTCGGCTGCGCTCCCCCCTTCCCATCCCCTAACATACTCGTCCACACTCGCGCTACCGCTGCCGACATGAATCCCGAAGACGAAGAGCTCTATCCCATCGCCGTCTTGATAGATGAGCTTCGCCATGACGATGTCTCTCTTCGTCTCAATGCCATCAAGCGCCTCAATACAATTGCGCTGGCCCTGGGTCCTCAGCGCACTCGCGATGAGCTGATTCCTTTTCTCGATGGTAAACATCAGCCCTTGGACTCGAGGCGCTCTCTTCATTGACGCTCAAAATACGCGTCGTTTGTGCAATGTCGCTCCCACGCCCTTGAGGATTCAGGTCAACTGACAAACCAATGCCTGATTGACATTACCCCTAGAATCTATTGATGACGAAGATGAGGTCCTGCTCGCCCTCGCCGGTGAACTCGGCGACTTTGTAGAGTATGTTGGTGGCGCCCAGTTCGCCCATATCCTTTTGCAGCCTCTGGAGAATTTGGCTGCTGTCGAGGAGACAATGGTTCGCGATAAGGTACTGAGGAGTCGCACTGTTGCTTTCATGGGTAACCCCCTCGTGCTTTGCAAATCGTATTCACTGTGAATGGTTTACTTGAAATGTATAGGCTGTTGAGTCACTGAACAAGATCTGCCCAGCCCTGAACCAGACTCAACTGGAGCAGTATTACATTCCCCTTCTCAAGCGTCTCACGTTGGGAGATTGGTTCACGAGCCGTACATCTGCCACTGGTCTCTATGCCTGTGGTTATCCTCTGGCTTCTCCAGCATCTCAGGATGATATGCGCAAGTATGTAGACGACCTTGATGACTCTGCCCCTGATCTTCTCCCGTCCGAAAATTATCAGATCAGGATGCTTATTTGACCCTTTGCTCTGTAGATCCTTTGGCCAGCTTTGCGCCGATGACACTCCTATGGTTCGTCGTGCGGCCGCCACGCATCTTGGTGTAAGGATTTCATATTGCTGTGCACTTTACCAC
>CAUYJH010000062.1:0-43918 GCA_963573315.1 Entomortierella parvispora
TTTTTAACACGATTCTTCATTTTCTGCAGGGGAAACTTTTCTTTCAAGTGCCATCGCGATGGAGCACCTTCAGCGCCTAACGCGTCTGTCTATGCAGTCAATGCCATTTCCTTCCACCCTGTCTTTGGCACTTTTGCGACGGCGGGATCCGATGGTGGATTTACGTTCTGGGACAAGGACTCAAAGCAGAAGCTTAAGGTGTTTAACAAGCAGGCGGGACCCATTTCTGCAGCAACATTTAACAGAAACGGAAGCATCTACGCTTACTCTGTCAGCTACGACTGGAGCAAGGTATACCATCAGTAGTCCGGCCACTCGAACCTGGCGCTTGTGATCAAGGATGTTTCTTTATTGCAAATGGTATTTACGGCCGTTGACATTTTTTATTTTTCTTTCTGTCACCGTCTCAATAGGGATACACTGGCGCGTCAGAGACCTTCAAGAACACCATTATGCTCAGTCCAGTGTCTGAGACGGATATCAAACCTCGTAAGAAGTAAATAGCAAGACCGACATAGGAAGACATCGATTCGACCCGATAGCCACCACTCTTTTCCCTTTGTAAAAAAAAAAAGGCAATATCGCAAGGAACCGAGTTTTTGTGTCTAGTTGGATCGTTTGTCTCTTCCAGTTCATTTTTGTTAGCATACCTCCTCCCAATACCAAGAAGGAAATGAATATGGACGAACATATATGACAATTCATCAATGTTTATGTATATATGCGATCTATGAATATTACAACCTGCTCTCTTTCCCACCTCCTCCTCTACCGAAATGATCATCGTTCGTGCTTTACTTGGCCTCCTCAGCCTCCTCGACGAACGCAATCAAGTTCTTGTTCTCTGCAACCATCTCTCCGACGTTGAAGAAAACATCCGAGACGACACCATCGACGGGCGACTTGATGATATGCTAATGTGCACAAGATACAATGAGAGAATAATAGTGTTTAGTACAGGAATCAAAATACACACATAGAAAAAATCCATTGCATCAGGAAAAAAGTGATTTTACCTCCATCTTCATGGCCTCAAGAATAACAAGAGCCTGACCCTTGACGACGACATCACCGGGCTTGCACATGACCTGCGAGATCTTGCAAGGCATGGGCGTACGCAAGCTTCCGGCCTTCTCCTCCTTACCCATGGTCAAGAACTTTGGCTGAGGCACGTCCAGGGTGACCTTGCCCTCGTCAGCAAAGACGTGAACCTGATCACCTTCCTGGATCACATTCGACTTGTACACACGGTTCTCAATCTCGGCCAACACACCCTCCTCCGTCAACTTGGCCATGACCTTGTTGAAGACAGTGGTCTTGTTGGGGGTCTGGACACGGACATTGTAGGTGCCATCCTTGTTGAACTCCACACCAACCTTGACATCCTGATCCTCGAGCTTGAAGGCCAACTTTTGTTCGCTGATCTCGTTCAAGCGGAGACCGGGGCTAAGGGTGAAAGGGGAGGTGGCATCGGCGGCCTCCAGGGCAGCCTTCTTGGAAGCCTCCAAATCTCTCAAGACTACGGACAAGGAAGCCTGGGCGACGGTGGCGGGGTTCAAGGGAGGGGCGGGCTTGAACATATCGGCCTCGTACTTTTGAATGAATCCAGTCTCGACCTCTCCAGCAATGAAGGCTGGGTGAGACGCCAAAGTCTTCAAGAACTCAATGTTGGTGTTCAATCCCACAACCTCGTACTCGCTCAAGGCCTTGCGCAAGATACGGAGAGCAGCGGTACGGTTCTCGCCATGGACAACCAACTTGGCGATCATGGGATCATAGTGGACCGAGATCTCATCTCCCTGAACGAAACCAGTCTCGAGACGGACACTGTCCGAGGCCTCGGGGGTCTGAACGTGAAGCAGAGGACCAACATCGGGCAAGAAGTTGTTGTTGGGGTTCTCGGCGTAGATACGAGCCTCAAAAGCCCATCCGTCCTTCTTGAGTTCTCCCTGGAGCTGAGGCAAGCGGTTGCCGGCAGCGACCTCGAGTTGCCACTGAACCAAATCAGTGTGGGTGATCATCTCCGTAATGGGATGCTCGACCTGAAGACGGGTGTTCATCTCCATAAAGTAGAATTTCTGATCAGTGTTGTCCATGATGAATTCGACTGTTCCAGCTCCCACATAGTTGACGGCCTTGGCAGCTGCCACAGCCTTCTCACCCAAATCGCGTCTGAGCTCCTCAGAGAGACCAGGCTATGGTTGAAAGAGGGGGAAAAAAAATCTGATATTAGCGAATTTTCGACCACATTGATCATATCCCCTGGACAAATCGCAAGAGCGGACTTACGGCAGGAGCCTCCTCAAGAATCTTTTGATGTCTGCGCTGGACACTGCAGTCGCGCTCAAACAGGTAAACAGCGTTTCCAAGGGTATCGGCAAAGACCTGAACCTCAACGTGGCGAGGGGTGACCAAGTACTTCTCGACCAAGCTATATGACCACAAAAAAAAAGATGACCGCAAATATTAGAACCCAAGATATAAAAGCAATGCTTTTTGTAAAACTATACAAAAATGCCACTTACACCTTGTCATCACTGAAAGACTTCATGGCCTCACGTCTGGAGCTCTCCAACATGGACTGGAAATCCTCGGGGCTCTCAACGATACGCATACCCTTTCCTCCACCACCCTTGACAGCCTTGATCAAAACGGGGTATCCAATCTTGGCAGCCTCGGCCTTCAAGAAAGCGTCGTCCTGGTTTTCACCATGGTATCCTGGAACGACAGGGACCTTGGCAGCCTGCATGATGAACTTGGACTCACTCTTAGATCCCATCGAGGTCATGGCGCTGGCGGGGGGTCCAATGAAAGTGATGTTCTCCTTCGCCAAACGATCAGCAAAGCCGGCATTCTCGGACAAGAATCCGTAACCAGGGTGAATGGCCTAAGAAGTAGCAAGGGACAAAAACACCACTGTCAACATCACCATTCTTTTGATTTGTTCATCCTCTGCTAAAGTAAAACAATTGCCAAGAACAACTCCAAAGCATTGTCCCGAGTGTTTGGAAAAAAAAAAGAAAAGAAAAGACAGGTTTGAGAACAAGTTCGTACCTGAGCTCCACTCTTGCGAGCAATCTCAATGATCTTGTCAGCCTTCAAGTAACTCTCTGCTGAAGGGGCTGGTCCAATGTTGTAAGCCTCATCAGCCTATATATATAAAAGAGTAAGAACAGGTTAGTTTTTTTTTTAAAAAAGCCAAGGTGCCCTTCAGTGAAGAGAAACCAGACATCAATAGTCGCGAACTTGCCATCTTGACGTGAAGGGCGTTTCGATCGGCATCACTGAAAACGGCAACAGTCTTGATTCCCAACTTCTTGGCAGTGCGCATGATTCTGCAGGCAATTTCACCACTGTAGATCATCAATAAGAGAGAGTCGTCAATAAGAGAGACAGATAGAGGAAGGAGCTGTTCAGTATCTTCACTGTCGTCGTATTTCATCCGTTTGCCCCTGAGACTAGAAGGGCGATCTGCAAGGTGACATGAGCTAGTTACCGGTTGGCAATGAGGATCTTGTCGAACAATGGCTTGCGCTCTAGAGGATCAGCATGAGTGACAATCGGGTTAGAGGAAGAAGACGATGAGAAGGGGTAATAGATGTGGAGCGGGCGAGAGAACGAAGGGAGGGTTTACCAATCTCTGTGGTGTACCAGCGCATAGGCTTCATGGAGACCTGGTTGAGGGTGGTTCCCCAGCGCATGCGAAGCGCGGCTCTGTTTGCAGAGAGCATGAAGGATGACATTGCGGGAAGGAAGAGGATGAGGATGAGAGAGGAGAGGGGAGGGGATGAAAGAGAAGAAAGGGGTAATGGAGAAGGAAGGAAAAGAAAACAAAAAAAGATGGAGCAAAGAGTTGCACACCCGTGGGTGCGAGAGTGTGAAGTGGGGGAGGGAGACGGACAGAGGAGAGGAATTTCCCACGTTCACGTGACCCCGGATTTTCATTTTCGATTTTTTTTTCTTTTTCTCACTCGCACCTCTCTCTCCACGCAGCAAACGCGTCAGCCGAAGACACTTGCGGGTGGGTGGAATGGGTGGCGGATTGGACTTTCGGAGATATTAATACATCTACAGCTTTTATTAGTTGGTTGTTTTTTTGCTTCGCAACACGAATGTGTGCCTTGAGACGTTCTATTCTTCTTTCTTGTTGCGTCTGCTGCCATTGCCCACTGCTGTCGCCGCCTTGTCTGCGTTATGTGCCTGGTCTGTCGTTGTCTTGTCTGTCTTGTGCTTGTCCGCTACCGTGCGGTGCTTACCAAAATAAAATGCTTGGACCGACTTGACCCACTGCTTGGCCAGGATCAACCACCACACCACATTCATGAAAAACATTGTCGTCGTCGTGATCGTATACTTCTTGCCAATATACAACGGCGCCTCGTACCAGCTGACGCCCAGCTTGGCTCCAATGGAATACCCCATCCACCAATTGCCAAACACCCGGCACCAGAAATAAGTCACCAACAGACTTGTGTCTACCGCCCTCTTCAACCTCGAGTTCATAAACGTCAGGCCCCGACTCTGCAACGCCCATCGAAAGTGGAGAATGGGTGTACTCAAGTTCATCAACGACAACATGCCAATGAAATATGGCCCCGGGTTCGTCAACGTCAATGCACGCAGGTAATACGCCGACCCAAGGATGACCGCCACATGATGAAAGAGAATCAGGTTGCTCCCGACCCCAAACGTTATCCTTTGATAAAACTCAAAGACCGTGTCCTGTGTCAAGTAGCCGAGCTCGAGTCCGACGAGGAACCGGGTGATGAGACTTTGGTAGGTCGAGATATCATTCCGAGTCCAGTCCACCGACAGCAACAGGTACGACCCCACCAGGGTCATGATTGTGGAATGAGTCGAGGCCACCATCTTGTTGGCGAGATGGTAATGCTTTTGAATGTCGGCCTTGAGAGGTAGAAACTCCTTGACCCATGTCTGTCGTCTGAGAATCCCAAAGAGCAACGGATAAAGCGTCAACCCGGCTACGAGCGACAGAGGAAAGTGCGGAGAGATAATGTCCATGGCCTGGATAGCTGTCGAAAGTAAACACGCCTGTCTTGAGTGGGAAGATGGATGAGGTTAGCGCAGGTGGGGCGGTAGAAAAGAGAGGAGAGGGGAGGGGGAGGAGAGGGTGACAAATGTGAGTGGGGACAGGAAAGAAAGCAGAAAAGAAAAAAGGAAGGGGGTTGATGACTGCGGGAGAAAGTGAAGAGCCGGGGGCAGGTGGACACAAAGCGCTCAGGAGAACGTCAGTGTGTGGAGATATGCGGCGCAAAGGGAAACCTTGGCTTTGCACTGCCAGCACAGGACAGGACAGGGCTCTTTTCTTGTGCGAGCGGCTTGTCTGGCCGGTTGCTGAAGGCAACGAATGGAAAAATAGCCGAGCAACCGTGCGTGTTCGTTTCTTGTCTTGGTGTCGAAGATGCATCTCTGCCGACAATGGGGATTCCGCACGAAAAGCATCAGGTCCTCGCTTCCCCCCTTGACCAAACACTCTTTCATCCTCATCCCAAGACAGTCTTCGAGACAGAGTGTTCTGGGCACATCGAGAAAAACGGGCAAAGCGCAGGAGCTGCGCACTAAGATAGAAAACCACGTCTACTGAAAAAGAAAAAAAGGGCTTGGCAATGGTGATATTGCTACTTGAAGAAGAGTTTCTACTTCTGTTTATTGGTTAGAGCTACTTGGTACCGAGGTGATCGACTCGGTCGTAGTCATCCCGCGCTTCTTGGATATACCGTCGTAGATTGTCAATGCCTACAGGAAACAAAAATAAAAAACGCGCAGCACCAGTCAATTTGTCAAAATCGCTGCAGGGTTCATGCTTGAAAGCAGCTCCAGTTGATGCAAAATAAATTACCTGAGCAACCATTCCGGCGGCATCGTTTGCCGTTGCAGGCAGGATCAAGGTGTTTGTCTCCTTGGCCAACTGGGCAAAAGCGTCCACGTACTTGTCTGCGACAGTCAACGAGACGGCGTGGTGACCTCCAGGAGTGTTAGTGATGGCGTCAGCAATACGACGGATTCCTTCTGCGGTCGCCTGAGCTCGAAGGAGAATAGCCTCTGCCTCTCCGGCGGCCCTGTTGATTTGCTCTGACTTGTCAGCCTCAGACTGGAGGATGGTCGATTGCTTATGACCCTCTGCAACGTTAATAGCAGCCTGGCGAGAACCTATTGTTAATCAAATCAATAAGCTTAGCAGGAGTATCGAGCAACCGAGAGGCTTCTTCCAGCTCATGGTGTAATCATACCCTCAGAGTCCAAGATCTGAGCACGCTTAGTTCTTTCCGCAGAAACTTGCTGATGCATGCTCTCTACGACTTTGGCAGGGGGGTGGATATCTCTGATTTCATAACGCAAGCATTGGATGCCCCAGTCTGCCGCCGCTGTGTTGATGGCCTCCACGATGTTTGAATTCAAATGGGCGCGCTCTGCAAGGGTACGATCCAATGTCATTTGTCCAATCTCTGCACGCATGGTTGTCTGAGCGAGCTGCGCCACCGAGAACTCTGCGTCCTCGACTCCATAGGAAGCCTTGTAGGGATCCACAACTCGGAAGTAGAGTACTCCGTCCAGATCAAGTGTTACGTTATCTAGTTAGTTTCGAATATCCAGAGAAACAAAAAAGGGCGGTGAGGAATCTCATTAACGCTGCAAAGTGAGTGGACCTCCCTCCCCAGTCTCTCCAGTTTCGGGTTGCTTGTTTCGTACCTTGTGTAATGGCGCTCTGGCTTGGAATTTCGATGGCGACTTCTTTAAGACTTTTGACATAACGGACGCGATCCAAAAAGGGCATCAAGATCTGAAGACCTGGCTCCAACGTTCTGTGAAAGCGACCCATACGTTCAACGATCCATGCCTCCTGCTGAGGAACGAACTTGACCACCTATAAAGATCGTAGCGAAAGGAACTGGTTAGGTAAAAAAAAAAAAAACAAGTGGACGACAGGGAAGGTTTGCGTCATACCGTATTCATAGGCAGGGACTTTCTAGAGCTGCCAAGGCCGCCACTGCCACCCCAGTTTGTGTAGCCTCCATCGTCGCCATAGCGAGTGGCATAGGACCTTCTCAGGATCAGGACCGAAGGAGCAGAGATAGCCTATAGAAAGGGGTGGGTAGGTTTTCTGTTAATGTTAGCCGCGATGCGCTCAGGTCCATTCACCCATTGACTCGGGAGGGAGTACAAAGGGAAAAGCGTGGAGAACAAGACTTGCCAAGGGTGTTGTTCTGAGGGTAGACCGGGGGATTTGAGAGAGAGCGAGTCTCGGCTTGAGGGTTGTTCGCATCATTGTCGCGTTCTTTTTTTGTGTGGGTGTCAGGGATGCGGAGGCAAACGTGTGCATGCATGTCGGGGTTCTTGAATACAGTAGCTGCTTAAGGGTCACGTAGCCTTCTGTTTCTTGTGATCTGTTCACCATGGATGGTCAAATCAGTCATCCCCTCTTTCTCTTTCAACACACACACACACACACACACAAGAAGCCATGACCGACAAATTCGAGATTGACCTTAACCTGAAGCCAGGAGAAGACTTGCAGGATGAGGAGATGGCTGGTAATGCAGGGCTCTGTTCGCTCGACTTAATGTACTTCCTGCGAACCGCGTGGACAAACAATCAGAACCAATGGACAACAACTCGTTGCCTTAACAGCACCTTGACCTGGACCGGACGGTGCTTCCTCAATCAATACTCTCATGTTGTTCTTGATAATTAAGAATCAAATCAACAGACTACATTATTTGTCCATCAGGAGCGTGGATAGACTTCTTCTGGAGTTGGCGCCTGGATTTTGCGACCATTTGCAGAGCACAGTCTAGCCACTTGTCAAAGGAACCTTTGTCTAGAAAGCTTTTACCCACAGGAGCTCAATTCACTCACCCGCTTTGAACTATGGTATCCTTGGATCTTTTAGAGGCCCCCATTACGACCATCAAGAGAAAGGGTCGTGGTTTCCAGAGCGGAGGTAGGAGAATCGACTCTGTTGAAACGAAGGAAAAGATGGGCTAAAACTATCCAGATGAGCCAGGACTAACAAGCAATCGCAACACTGGATTCTTCCTTAGACCAAAGAGGCGATGGAGTCCACGGTTCTGCATTCGAGAAGTTGAACTCGGGCGATGACAGTACCACCGGAAAGGCGCTGAAATGTATGTGCATTTTGTATTTCGAACGGTGACCTGCTTCTCGCCCGCCCTTCAAGGTCTAACCTTTACTTTTTATATTTTTCTCTTTGCCTACTAACCTATGTTTGTTTGGTTTTAGCTGTCGAGGGTTGGATCTTGTTGGTTACAGGTGTTCATGAGGAGGCCACCGAGGAAGATATCCAGGACAAATTTGGAGAGTATGGCGAAGTCAAGAACATTCATTTGAACTTGGACAGACGCACAGGATACGTCAAGGTAAGGATGTTTCCCTTTTCTTTCCCCTCAATTGATATTCTCTTTAAAGTTGTGGCGGCCATTAGAATGTCTCCTTACTGCCTATTGACTCTTTCATGGTTTGCTTTCTAGGGATATGCATTGGTGGAGTATGGCGAATATTCTCAAGCGCAGGAGGCTATCTCACAACTGAATGGCTCCAAGCTTTTGGATCAGACTTTGACCGTCGACTTTGCTTTCATAAAGCCCAACCAGACCGAGGACCGTGGTCGCAAGGGAGGCTTCACATCACGCAGCAGGGGAGGTTACAATGGTCGTCGTTCCGGGCGTTCAAGCAGTCCTGGCCGCCGATAAATCACGTCAGGCCAGCTCTAAAAAGAAAAAAGAAAAAAAAGGGACGTCGAAAATGCCAACCTTTGGTCAAGGTGATAATAAAAGAAAAAAAACCTTATCAAAGGCAAACGTTGCCCAGAGACCCATTGACGAGGAAAAGTAAAACGGTTTCCAAACATCTCTGTCGCTTCTTTGGACCCCAGTGAGTTATGTGTATCGTAAATCACATCCAATTTTACTCCTAAGCGTCAGGAGCTGTAACGGCCGGTACCCTTACCAATGACAAGATACTCGTTTTCTCCGCTTCCCTTCTCCTCCCACACTCCTTCCCTGTCCCCTCGCTCTCAAAGCAAACCCAGTGACTCCGGGTCGCCGTAATCCATTTCAAATGGAACGGAACGTGCCCAGTTCTGGATGTTTTATTGAGTTAGTTTCTTGCTTCTTGTTTTAGACCAAGAGGGCAGCAACTGCAGAGGCCAGGAGGACAGTAGCAGGCACCATCACGCTGTTGGAAGCTCCAGCGCTGGTGCCCTTTGACGCGACCTTGGAGTCAGAAGCACCTCCATTTGTGTTGGTCTGGCTGGGAGAAACAGTGGTCGTGGCGGAGGCAGTGGCACCAGCAGCAGAGCTCGACTTGCCATTAGGGGTAGCAGTCGTGTTCGCGGCAGCGCCACCAGCTGGAGGGATAGTGACATCGGTAGGAAGAGCACCGTTCACGCACCGCTGGGACAAGGGCAAAGTTCCGTCAGGGCGAGGGCCCGAGAAATCATACTGATCACCGTAGATGCGCTTGACACCATAGGTTGAGTGAGAGACATCGCAGTCGGTCTTGACCTGGCAACAACGCATGCCATAAACACCAATCTCGGGCTCGATAACGTTGACAAAGTGAGCAAAGCCAGCGCAAGAGGCACCAACGGGGGCCTTGATGTCATACTAGTGAGAGAACGAGAGATGAAAGAACAGACGTTAGAATGGGGGGGACAAGGATTGTTCTACTGCCATCCTTGATTTCTTGGTCTCTTGGGCTTTTACCTGTCCACCAGTATCGCAGGGGTTCAACTGGTATTGAACAGGGTCGATTTGGCCCTAACGATTGGATTGTGATTAAAGAAACCGGTTAGGTCATGTTAAAAAGTACAGTGCTGGGCACAAGCCTTCGTTTGTCGAGCCACTCCCGTTGAATCCCTTACAGTAATCTGGACCCAGTCTTTGCCAGTGGCCCAGTGGGCAGAGAGGACAAATCCAGAGGGGAAGATCTTGGCACCAGGAGCCTTAGGGTTGGGCTTGTTGCAGAACGCAATAGCCTTGTCCTCGTTGGCAGCAATGTCTCCTCCGATCATGGGAGGGAGGAAGAAACAGTAGTTGTCGGCAGAGTCCACAGAGGCGATCTGGCCGTTGATTTGAGCCTGGGATCCCAGCGCCAAGGCAGCGGTGGAGGCGATAAAGAGGGTAGTGGCGCGCATCTTGTTTATGATTGGTATTTGGACACGAAAGTAAGGGAAGGTTGAAGGAAGCTTGGCGGGAGGATGCGTGTAGAAAGAGTGTTGACAGCGTTGGATGGTGTCAGGAATGAGGTGCGAAAATGAACAAAGAGACAAAGAAAACAGCAGCCCCGCCGCCATTTATAAAGAAACAAAAAAAAGCGCGGCTGGGGGGGAATGCAGCAAGGGACAGGATGCGTGTTGTTGATTGCAGCAAGACAAGAAGGGCTCCATGGCACGACAGAGGGAGAAAAGGACTATGGCTCTCATCTTTGGGTCTATTTTCGAATGCAGCTGTAAACAATTTACCGAGGGTGGACAACCACTGGTCGCAGAGTCAGAAAGCCAACAGTCCGCCTGCCTAGATGCGACGGATGGGGACTCAACCGGGTCATCCATGAACCTGTATAATTGCTCCGAATGTGCGCCATTCAAAGGCAGCGGTTAAAAAGGCGAAAGAAACCAAGATGACTCGGAAAGTTCTTTTCCAGCCACTGAGCAAATTGCTATTACCATACCTTACCATGGCATCTAGTCGGGTGAGCAACGTAAGCCAGTAGCCAGTGGGGTCAGGAGCATACCATCAACCCGATATCGATTGGACAAGATTGGCATCAGATGCACTAATGTGGACAGGTACCTTTGGCGCCCACCTTTTTTTTAGAACATGTCGCGATGGGAATGGGAGCCGGGGCGCGCTGTTTTCGCGTCTGGCGACACCACATTGCACTCAGATGTCCCAATCTACGAACGACACTTGCAGCATTGACCACCAAAGGCTATTCAACCAGAGCCTGTGCAACACACGCGCTGGCCGCTGGGACAGCATGGAAAGGTCGCGAGAGAACGAATGTCAACCCCTTCCCTCGTTCTCTTCTCTCTTTGGTCTCTCCTTTTGCTGGTCGCCTATTCTCTCTTTGCCTCAGCACCACACCGTTCGTCTGTCCCCTTTAATCGTCACTCTGACCGTCGTTAGACAGGGATGCAGATTCTTTTCCTGCTTTCAACAAAGACAGGCAAACGCACGAACGATAGAGGTTGAGAGGCGACTTGGAAGGGCAACAAGCCCCTTTGAGTATGGTGGTGGGATAAAGACATCGTGATGAAGTTGGAGTGGTACAGCAGGGCCATGATCCCATTCCATCCTTATTCCCCTCTTCACTTTCTTTTTTTGCGGTTGTCTGGTTCAGGCCAAAACTCCTTTAGCCATCCATCCCTCCCTTTGTCCCTCTTCCCCATATCATCTCCACAATCGTTATCTCTGCTACTTGCTTCCAATTTCACAACAAGAGAAGACAAAGAAACAAAAATATAGCAAAAAAAAAAAAGATGTCTTCGTCCAACAGCATCGAGCCCGCACGCAGCAACAGTAGCAGCAGAAACAGCTACAACGGCAATCGTGGGCTGCAGGGTCAGGGTCACAATCGTCATGGATCCAATTCAACCATGTCTGTCCACTCTGTCTCCATCCGCGACCCATACTACCGCGACTTGCAAACGCTGCAAGCAGACCACACCGCGCTTTACACCCAGCTCAAGATGACCCAGCAGACGCTTCAGCACTCTTATCAGGATCTAGTCATGGCCCAGGAACGGTCAAAAAGAGCAGAGACAGACTCTGGGCGCCTTCGCAATCAAATGGACGACATTCTGTAAGCCTACAACTCGTCTGACTTTTGCTATCCATTTTTCTCAAGAAACCTCACAACCTTGCTAATGGTTTGTTTTGTTTGACCCTACCTCTGTCTCCCCAGAAAGAAACATATAGACCATCACCCAGAGAGGGAGACCCTGGTTCAGGAAGTGGGGGAGCTCCGGAATCGATTCGAGATCGAGATCGGGGCCCGACGAGCTCTGGAAAAAGAACATAGTGCACTCCAACATGAGCTGTTGCAACTTCGCTTGAATAGCGGCAGCACTGGCGGTTCGAAAGTTCTCTTGCCACCGCCTCCTCCTGCATCTCCAGGCTTCTCGCTCTCTGGATCAGGAGGTACATCCTCGCCCACATCTTCTATCCGATCCTCGACCTTCTCCTTTTTGAGCGGGAACAGCAGCGGCCGAAGAAAGAGTCGAGTTAGCATCAGCAACGAGCGCCCTTCTTCCGCCAAGAGTAATCGTATGACGGAGACCGAGGAGGTGCTATTGGCTTCACCACAGTCTCTGCACCGACAACAACAACAGTCGCAGTCGCTCCCTCAGACGCCTTCCACCCCTTCGAGAACATGGTCTACCCAAGTTACCACACCTCATCAAGGTGGCGAGGATGGGGTCCAGCATGTGCAGGATCCAAAACATGAGATGCTGAGTCAGATTCAGACCCGACTACCCTCCTGGGAACAACTAGAGGCTGACAAGGTCAGGTACGAGCAGCTAAGGGAGGAAAATGTGTCGATGCGGATGGAACTCAACGACCTGCGTTACCGGAACCAAGCAGAGAAGAGCTCTGTACGTATCTCCAGATTCCTAAAGTTTCAGCTCTTTGTTGTTTCCCATTGACTTTTCAGAAGCCCTCCTTTTGTTGTTGACATTAACTTCCTTCCATTGATTTTTGAAACGGTTGGATAGATCAAGAGCTACATGTCCCTTTTCGAGAGTCTGCAAAAGAAGCAAGCCAACGCCTTGACAGTGGCCCAAGCAGAAATCAATCTCTTGCGGTGTTCGCTCCAGGAGCACATCCTACGACTCGACTCGCGTGAATCTCTGATCCAAACGTTTGCAACGACTGTTAACAATCAGGCCATCGAGCTTGAATCCTTGACGAAAAAGACGGCACGGGACACAGCCTCGCGTGCACAGCTAGAGCAAGAGATGGCATCCCTACTCGAGGCCACGTTGTTGATCCTCGAGAGACTGTTCACCAGTGTTGAGCGAGCACGCTCCAGGATCGTTGAGGTGTTGGATCCTATCCGACAAACAGTCCATCATATGGATGTTCCTGCCATCCTTGAAGAATGGCGAAGTTGTGAACAGGGAGTTCAGTCGACCTTCAACGATTTGGCAAGCTCCTTGATCCGGAGACAGGAGGCTCAGGAATGGGAGATCACTACAGGATGCACACCATCGCCTTCAGAACTCGCTGCTTCGTCGACGGCTAACTTCATCGGATTCAGTGAAACCATGAGCAAGAAAGATTTGATCCAGAAGCGTCGGGGAAGCAACATTAGTACAACCAGTAGTATTGGCAGTCAGCAGGGATCCATCTCCAGTAACAGATCCATGCCTAAGGCAATGACGACCTCAGTTGATATGAATGACTCTCAATACTCCAATATGGCAGTGCTGGATAACAGTGCAAGCCAAGATGTCTTCGTATGGCGAAGGTCCTTGGCCGACACATTTTTGGAGGGCTGCGTGAAGAGCGTGGAGACACTGGCGACCGAGAAGAGGGAACTTCAGACAAAAATAGTGGAGTTGACTAGATCACTGGTCGACCAAGAAGAAAGGAAGCGATTGAAGGAGATGCACACTGAGAGGAAAACAATCATAGAGATCGACGATGAGAAGGAACGGACCATTGACGCTTCCCAGGTTGCTCTATTGGCAACTGGAAATGGACAAGCTGAAAAGGAAGAGTCAACTTTCAAGAACGATCTGGAAGAAAAGAATGAACAGGAAGAACAGAAGACACCAGTGAAGAACATTGCAAAACAGAGCGAACCTAATGACTTGGATCTGCAAGCAAGGGCCGATAGACTCGAAGCGATTCTGAAGAAGGTGTTGGAATGGACAGAATCCCAATCCCAATCTCATTCTTCAACCACGACCACGAAAGATTCCACGTTCGACAAGGCCATGGATGCCAAAAAGCTTCCAGAGGCGAGGGACATGGACGACGACATTCTCGCTCTCGGAATATCGTCACCGTTGACTGTGATGCGCGCAGAGCTGGATCTTGACAGTAGTAGTAGCCATCGAGCCCCAGTTGACATCCTGACTCTTCCCACTGGGGGTCAACCTACCCAGGCGGACAAGGAGCTGAGTGGCGGCAGCAGCGTCGAGGCTTTGATGGATTTGATCCGTCTCGAGCTTTCAAGATCAGCCTCCATAGTTGCAGCCTCCACCGTCGACCAAAAATCTTCAGATGTAACCCAACGGTCATCAATTCAAGTTAACCCTGCAGCTCAACGCGTCGCATCCTGCCCCTTTTCCAATTCACCTCCAGCTTTGGTGTCACCAAGGCCCTCTTGTTCCACCATTTCGTCATCTTCCTCCTCCTCTTCGGGCTACTTTTTCGCATCTACGACCACTACAACAACCACCACAACGACAACTTCTGCTCTTGGTCGGCTCTCCAGCTCTACATCCTTGCCCTCGCCAGGATTCAGCCTTACAGGCGAGATCACGGACGTGGACGCACTTTGTCGCGATCTGGCCTTCAGGAGCTTTCCAAAGCAGCATCAATGGTCCAAAAGAAAATCACGAAACTCGTCCATCTCCTCCAGCTCCAGCGTGACATTTTCCTCACACAAAGACATGCTTCTTTCCTGGAATCCAGCAGTGTCCTCTGTCCTTGCCGCCTCAGTGTCGCAGTCGGCATCCTTCACTTTGCCTCCGCGCCCTCCTGCACCTATGGTGTCCTTGTCAACGTAAATATTTGGGAGGAAATCTGCAGAAAAACATTGCAATAAAAAAACAGTGAAGGGATTGTTTTGTGCCAAGCAAGCAGGCGCGAAAAATCACGGCTTTTATTATTTTGAAAAATCAAAAGCCCAAAGCCATTGTCAGAAGTTCCAGCACAAGCTTAGTTCTTGATGTTCTCGATCAGGAGAGCTGTTAAAAAAAAGGAGGAAAAAGAAGAAAAGATTAATAGGCTGTTACGATATAGAATGGATAGTCTTTTTGATATAAAGTTGCTGAGTGCTGACAACAACTTACTAGGGGGGAGAGACTGCTTGAGCTTCTCGGCCTTGGCGGCATCGTTGATGACAAGGGTGTACAAGTAACGGGAGCAACGGACCTTGAACTTGATCTGGCTGCCGTTCTTCTTGATGCGGCCGGCTGTGGATACGAAATTCCCAAAAGAAAAGGGACGATAGGTAAGTCACCAAAGTTCATAGAATCCTTGTGAGAATTGTGGTCCAAAAAGTTGATGTTTCCAAGTAAGGTGAACGTCCACCAAGAAAAACGTCTGCGGTGTGCATCACTGCTTAATAGCTACATTGATCGTGGTTTCCAAAGTTGTAGAAAACTGATCTGCAATGAACATATCGCCGTGGGGTCACTGAGCGTCGATCTTTCCAAGAATTCTACTGATCTCCTAGTGCGATGCCAATGATGTCCTTCCAGTGTATCCTGACAATCTTGATTCCAAAGTCGGGGTTGTTGCCTTTGTCGGTTTTGCCTCTCATGAGTATGGTGATTCCCAGCGCCCTGTTATCTGTTGTATATTAAAAAACATACACTTGGCGTCCTTTCTGCGGGCAATCTCGAGGAACTGCTTGATGTCTTGAACTTGCTTAGGCTAAAGAACAGAGTCCATGACAGAAATATGGGGTTGGGGTTAGGAACTGACTCTGTCTTTTGTGTGTAGAGATGCAAGTATGATGGTGCATCCTGAGAAAAAGTTCTTGTAGGCTGAAAAAGCGTGTTTTCCTGTTTCCTGAATAGTCCCAAAAGTGTGATTGTAACAGGTGAATGATGGGTCCTTTGTTTTGCATCCAGGAGCGATCAGGATCAGATGGATTTACAGGTCTGATTACGATCATAACCTCTGGGTACAATCAAAGGTTCGGCATGAGATTGGATTGATCGCCTCCTGAAGATGTGATGATGGTATCCAGTCCGATTTGGGTTTTTTCAGCCAAAAGAATGGAGTTCCATTAGATGCAATCCTTGTTCTAGTACATTGTCGAATCGAGATTTCCACGAGTTGGATGAAGGATGATGGGGTCGATATAGAGCACGATCGATCCTGAGACAGAGGGAGAAAAGGCGAGACGGTGGAGGGGTCGAGAGTAGGAGCAGGGTCCAGGGGCGTTGCGATGGATCGATGGATCGATGGATTCGAGAGATCAAGGATGGGCGGATATCACATCCACAGCATGCATAGCGACAGAGACCATCTTGGAAAGAAATAAATCAAAGGAGGGAACCAGCCAGTGGGACAGCAGAGGCGCCGATATGATGGAAAAGAAGGAAGACAAATGTCGTCACGTGCACGATCCAACTGGCCAAGGCAGGCAGTTCTGTGCTGCACCCGTCCAGCACACACACACACACTCACTCTGCCACTCTGTCTGTCTGCCTGCCACCTCTTCCACCTCCCACACGCACACCCCATTATTACATTCATTTCTCTCACTTCCTACTTCTTCCCCTCCTTCACTCCACTCATCCTTCATCACACCTCCACCACAACTTTCTTTTCCTCTTCTTCCCCGTCCCTGTCCACATTCTCTTCGACGCCTTCCTCCCTCCGCACCGCCTTTTTGCTTTCTCTCCCTGCACGCGTCTTCATCAATCCTCTCCTTCTCGGACAGCGCCGTCATCCCCTCCCCCCATCCTTCTTCTGCTCTTGTTCATACTTTCCCCAAAACAAACCATGAGCTCCAGTCGACGCAACTCAAAGCAGATCTCGGCCGAAGAGGATCCGCTCGCCGCACAGGTAACCCCTCCAATGCTCAATCTCTTATTCATCTGCACGCTGTCGCGCGCGTGGGGGCGTTGTCAGATGCTTCTAACAAACAGTTGGACAGCAACAGCAGCGGCTTGGACCCTGACCCCTCCCCCGTTCCCGCGCGTTTCATTCTTCCGTTGTCAACCCTTCTCGTCTACTTCCCTCTTGCTGCGGTTTATGCCACGAGTCTCTGGTCAATCAGCTACAGACTTCTGGGGTCCATTGATTGACAACTATTCATGTCATGTTGTCTGGGTGCGCTGCTACTGATTAGTAACAGTCCGGCACGCCCTGATCAGCCAAGCAGACAGACGCGGTGGTTCCTGCTTGAATGATACACAGAGTTGCTGCAGGCGTGCAGACGCGAGCCTACCATGTGTCAGGGTTTTCCACGACTGAACGCGCTTTTACTTTTTCCGGTCTCTTCCGCTTTCTTAGCCAGCAAAGAGTCCCGAACCCACCAAGCTCAAGATCAAGCTCAAGCAGCCTGATCAGGCCGGCCTCACCGCCAGTGGTAAGTAGACACGCTTTGACGAATGCATCGCGGCTGTGTTGGGAGGTGTTGTGCAACTAGTATTAACCTTTACTTTAATAGAGACGAAAGAGCTATTTGTTGGCATTGAAAAGAACAATGTTAAAACGGTCAAGCATTTTCTGTCGACAAAGAATGTGCACCCAGATACCTTGTTCGAGTCCAATATTTTTGAGGAGGGTTCCTTCACCTGGTCAGCACTGCATGCTGCTGCCTACTATGGAGCGAGCAAGGTCATCCAACTACTGATGGAACACAATGCCAACGTCGAGATCCAGGATACTTGGTACAAGGGCAGACCTCTTGCCTGGGCTGCATTTGGGGGCAAGTATTTGCTGGTTCTACTGCCAAAGATATTGTCGTTCCTTCATTGAGCGCTGATCATTGCTTATTTTTTTTACTGTCGATTGCAGGTCACTTGGAAACAGCAAAGATGCTTATTGAAAAGTATGGAGCAGATAAAAAAGCCAAAAACGACCACGGTCAGGTTGCCTTAGAGCTGGTTTATGAGTTGACTCCAGAGTGGAGCAAAATGTTTGCCGAGGTAGGATGAGCACCTCGAGTTGTTTCTTGGTCTCCTGTTCTGCGAACGCAAAGGGACGTCAAGAGATTTTAACCTCATTATCTTGCGTTGTCCCAGACCTCATCTAGCAAAGCGGCAAAGCCTTCAAAGCCCAAGACCGAGAAGGACTCTCAAAGATCACATCACAAGGACCCCAAGTCTGGCAAGGAAGGAAAGGACGGAAAGAGCGCCGCCACTACTTCGTCCGGCTCCCTCAACGCCGCATTCACAGAGCTCTACAAACTTGTTTTGAACCATAAGGACAAAAGGTATTGTATTTCTATTTTGTATGTTTTCTTAATACATAGCAATACCCGGTCTAAATGCCTTTCTTTATTTTTGTTAGTGGTCGCGAGGTATCCGAAATCTTTCTCGCACTCCCCTCCAAGGACGAATACCCGGAATATTACGAAGTCATCAAGTCCCCAATGTCTCTGCAGCTGGTGCTTGCTAGGATAAAGTCTGGGCATTACAAGAGCGTCGATGATTTCGACCGTGAGTTCCAGTTGATTTTTGAAAATGCCCTTATCTTTAACGAGGATGGCTCCAGGATCAACAAGGACGCCAAGATTTTACTGAAGCTGTTCAACACAAAGAAGAAGGATATCTACACATCGCACAAGCTCATCTACAGCGCGGCCCCCTCCAAGGAGGACAAGTCGGACCGCAAAGTGGTGCCCATGCTTTCGGATGGAAAGATCACTTTCCGCGCAGGAGAGTTTGTGGAGCTCCAGGACAAGAACCACACTATTGTGTTTATTGAGAGAATGGAAGAGGACTCTAAGGGATCGAAATTCATCTTTGGCTCCAGATTCTTCCGCCCGCAAGATATTTTCCAAGTGCCTGGACAGATGTTCTTTGAGAGGGAGGTGCTCAAGGCAACGGGCGAATGGGAATATGATTTTTCACTGGTGGACCGTAAAGTATACGTGCAGGCACACAAGGATTATGTCCGCGGGCTTGTCACCGACTTTGATCCCAAGGATGTCTATGTCATGGAGAGCAGATACTCAGAGTCGCACAAATCGGCCTACGTGATCAAGGATTGGAAGCGAGTCTATTGTCTGGAGCCTATAGTGCCAGCGATTCGTCCTTACCCAGCGCCAATCAAGCTGCAGCGCATAGAGATCCCAAGCAAGGTCAATCCTGACATCGCTGTCGCCCCACAGAGCAGAAGAGCCTCCTCGACTGCTCAGTCAGACTCCAACAAGCGGAACAAGCAATCTCGGCCCAAAAAGTCAAAACAAAAGCGCAGACGAAACGATGATGATGACGACGACGACGATGCCGACGACCAGGACGATTCAGATGTCGATGTCGATGGAATGACCTCCCCTCCCCAGTTGCAAGGGCGTGGCTCCAGCCAGACAGCGCGTCAGCACCAGAGTCAGCCGGCGCTTCCGTCGCAGAATCCATATGCTCAACAGCGCCACCAAAATGGTGTTCAGCAGCAACAACAACAACACCAACAACAGCAGCATCAACAACAGCAGCATCAACTCCAGCAGCACCAACACCTGCAATTGCAACAGCAGCAACAATTGCAGCAGCAGCAACATCATCACCTTCAGCTGCAGCAGCAACAACTGCACCAGCAGAATCCTTTTGTTCATCCCCAACAACAGCAACATCAACAACTACAGCACCAGGATCATTCACGCAGGGTATCGTCCCAGTTTGCCCCATCTGCTATGATCGGCAACCCGAACACCATGCATCCTCAGCAACAGCAGCAGCAGCAAATGCTCGTACAACAACAGCAGCAACAGCAACATTTGTTCCAGCAGCAACAAGCACTTCAGTACCAGCAGATGCATCCCCACCTTCCTCCTCATCACCAACAACAACAGCAACAGCCTATGATTCCACAAAGTCCTAGCAGCACTCAGTCCATGGGCTCCCCTGGATCTCCAGGCATGATGGGTGTAGATTCCAGGGCTAACGTGACCGTGTCCAGTTACTCACCGCAGCCATTTATTCCTGCTGATATTGCAATGGTGTACGATCCATCTACCGGACCAAGACAAGGTACTGGCTTGGGCCGACTCCCGCCTTCATATTTTTGTCTGCTATCAAAGTGCGCAACGTCTTTATTTCGATTTGACTTATAATACTATTTTTGTTTGTAGGTTATGCCATGTTGCAATCTCTTTCTGTGGACACTGAGGATAAGTCGTTCTCTATGAGTTTGAACACAGATACTTTTGCCCACAGTATTGTTGTTCGACAGCAAGTATCGACAGTGACCTTGATTCCGCTTTTGGCGCAGCAGTTGGCGCCTATTCAGCAGCAGGTTGGACTGTCGGTCTTTCAGAACGGACGGAAGCTGATGCCATCAGGATTGGTGTCGCTCCCAGTGTCCCAGAACATTGGGCACCATGTGTACACGATCAACCTGGTTCCTGGTCAGAACACGATTGATATCTGGGTCAGCGCGCCGGTCGGAGGACTCTTCCAAGGTGGTGGACCTGGCGGCAAGGGTGAAACGCAGCAGTTTTTCCTCTTTGTGCAGCGTAACAGCGTTTAGAAGATGCCTAGTTTCTCTAAATACTAGATACTAGTCTCGGTTCCTTTTTCTCTTTCTTTTTTTTCTTTTCCTTGTCTATGTATCATATTGTCGAGTTGTAAATGAAAGGGCGAAGGCGATGTTTGTCCAAAAAAAAAAGGGAATGAAAACTGTTATAGTGCCTGCACAGCCGGTAGAGGCCTGAACCACGCTTCATTAGCATTTTTGTGCGTGCGGCGGGTCGATTGTGCCACACACATCTTCCGAATCGCAAAGGAGGAGGAGGATAGTTAGACTAATCGTTGGTGACATGTTCTCTCTTAAAATATCGCCATGCCTTCAATGTTCTCCTCATCTTCGTCACCACTGGTCACACCACGACCGCTTTCCCTCCAGATGACGTCGATCCTATGGTGTCCTTCCGATTTTCTTTCGAGGAGAGTGAAGAAATAGGACGTCTTCTTGCTATTCCCCAAGTGGTTGTAGGCCTATGCTGCGTACAAGATCTCTCAGCTCGAGGATCTACGGCAGGCTTTTGTCTTGTTCTAGCAGCTCTATCCTTCGGCGTAAAATATGACAACTGTACTCGACCTTGGAACCTCGAATTCAACAGACAATTTGTCCTTGCTCTCTGAAAAACGATGAATTTTGTGAAGATGAAGGGCGCGCAGACATACAGTGGGACAAGATGTGAGAGACAAGGAGACCTTGCTTCAACGCCACGATCTACAGTGAAATAACCAGACGGACAGCAAAAAAAAAAAAAAAAAAAAAAAAGGCAACAATCCCTTCAAGAATGTAATGGAAGAAAGAAAAAAGTGAGAGCGAGAAAAGTGTGAAATGTTGCGCGTGCTTCTTGCCCGTCCCACGTCCCACCTTCGGGCATGCGTGCGTGCAGTGCAACGTGCTCGTTCGGTAGAGCTCCGGTCTACCACTGACTGCACAAAGTTGACCAAGCCATTGGATAGCCTTGTCAAAGTACCTTGTGCGGTGGGAAGGAACGCAGCACAAACGCGCACTCCCCCCCCCCCCCCCCCCCCCTTTTTTTTTTTTTTTTTTTTTTTTTTTTGGTTGACAAATTGTAAAGATATAACCAAGCGCGCGCCCCGGCGATTTTATAATAAATTATACTGTATTCGAGAGACAGAGGACATGGACATTCGCACTGGATGTGTGGTGCCCAACTGCCCATGAGGATGTTTAAATAATAGGACTAAATAATACTGCTAAATTATAATAATATGAAAAAAAGAGATGCTTTTTACTTCTTAAAGAGACGTGCCTTCACGCGACTCTAGTTCCTTCTTCTTCTCCTTCTCGGCCTTGCTTTCGAGAGCCAAGGCCAGATCATCATCGTGGGCGTACCAGCAGATGGTGACGAGACCCAAGAGAGCAGCAATGATGGTGAAGACCAAAGCGATGATACCCTTGGCAGTGAATGTTCCTGGCAAGATGGAAGGTCCAAAGAAGGCGCCGGTCAAGTTCAAGCCTTGGTTTCCGGCAGCATTGCCCTGGTATGGGATTCCGAGGGCCGTGCATTGCTCGTAATGGGCTGGATCAACGGTCAGGACCGAGTTCATGACTTCGGGGGCTTCAATCAAGGTGAAGGCGAGACCAGCCTCGAGATGCCATTCGATGTGGCAATGGAACAGCCAAACACCGGGGTTGTTGGCCTGGAAGCGAATGGCAGCACTGGTGCCCGCAGGGACCAACATGGTATCACGACGCATGGGGGTGGTGTAATTGTAGTAAGGGTAAGGAGAGGAACCGTCATACTGGGTCTCCATCCGACCAACAATCTGGAAGACATGTCCATGCATATGGAAAGGATGGTTTCCGGTATCGGCATTGTTGATGACAATCTCGATCCAATCGTTATGACTGAGGACCAGGGCGTGAGCATTGGGACCATAGACTTCGGCGTTCGTGGAGAGATTTCCCATACTGAGGGCAGTGTACAAAGAGGGGACCTTGGGCATGACATAGGTGATATCGTTCCAGATAGCCTTGTTGGTGTAATCGGTCATCATAGCGAACTGGGCAGTCATCAAGAAGTTTGTGTTGGGCGAGGTCGTTGCCAAGGGCAGGACGGGCACCAAGAGACCGTCCTCAAAGTCAGGCCAATCGGAGTACTCAGTAGGAGCAAGGGGCGCGTCGGGAGCGTAGACAATGGTACCAGTGACGTTCAAGACGAGACCAGGGGGGACAACGTCGTACATCATGGGGTCCATATCACCATGGATCAGATAGTTGTTGGAGGTGTCGTTTCTGGCAGTGACCAGGACCGAGTAACGTTGAGCGGCGGCGATAGGGAAGGTCGTGACGGAGTATCTTTCCACATCAATGCCATCGACCTCGATGATATCGAATTCGTGACCGTCGATATGGAAATGGAACATGGACAGGGCCGACATGTTGATGATGCGAAGACGGTAGGTCTTGCCAGGCACGAACGCAAACGTGGTGTTGGACATTTGGTTGATCAAGCCCGATTGAGGGATTGGCTCAGCTCCACTGGGGTTGAAGATGGACAGGTAGAAGGCCAGCAGAGTAGCGTGCTGTTCATGGTACCAGTCTGTGGCGCAAAGGCAGAATCAAACGAGAGAGAGAGAGAGAGCGCGCGAGAGCGAGAAAAGAAGAAAAAAGTGGTGTGGTTAGGTTGTGTCCTGTACGACCAAGAGAGGGTGAAAATTCAAAATTCTCAGGAGAGTAAAGAGAGAAAACCAAAAAAATAACTCACCAGCAAAGGCAATGGTGTACTCCTCGTCGTATTGGTAGGTCTCGTTGATGTTGTGGACGATCAAAGGTGCACGAAGTCCATCCACATAGTGGCCCAAGTTGTGGCCGTGGATCCAGTAGGTACCGGTCTGGTCCGTGACGGGGATCGTGTAGGTGAAGTTAGAGCCTGGAGGGATCGGGCACTGGGTCACCATCGAAGGGCCATCCATCTGGTTGTTGCCAACTTGGAAGAGACCGTGGGCGTGCAAGCTGGTTGGCTCATCAAGCTGGTTGAAGGCGTTGATGATCAGCGTGTCGTTGACAGTGACATTGATTGGGGGTGGTCTAGTGCATCGAAAGGATAAAAAAAAAGGTTAGAACGAGCCATTGACGAGTCAGAGAGTAAAAGAGAGAGAGTAAGAGCAATTGACGCCCGAGGGAAGAGAAAAAAAATTTCGATCGTCAACACATCTCCCTTGGGATGAAAATCATTCAGAGAAGGACTTACGGAAAGACACCATTGATACCAATGACGCGGCGCTCAAAGAGACCGTCAGGGTTGGCATTCACGTAGGTGATGTTCCAGTTGTATGTTACAACCGCGGCCTGGGCAGCAGCCGAGAACAAGGTCAAAGCCGCGGCAAAGGCCTTGAAAGAGGGGAGCATGATGAATGAATATTACAAGAAGAAAACAAAAGAGAAACAAACGACAATGAGGAGGAATGCAAAAGAGGAGGAGGAGGAGGAGGAATGGAGAGGAGAATGAGCTTCTAACAGAGTGAGAGGAGGACCGTCTACCGTTGGGGAGGTAGAAGGAAGAAAGGGGGGAGGAAGAAGGAGGAGTGGGAGCTGAAAGAAAAAAAGAAAGAGAGGAAAAGATGGTGTTTGGGGCCTCTTTTTTGTACTCCAAGGGGAGGGCGGGCGGATGGACAAAAAGGCTACACGGAACGAGCCAAACGATATCAGATGGACCGCACTGGACCCTCAAAAGGACGAGAACGAGGGACGGAGCGTTTGTTTGGGTCTCCTCCATCTGATAAGTGCGGTCGTGCCAATGGATTCGATTCTCTCTCACGGGCGGTGTGTGTGTCTACTTTCTTCCGCCTGTCCAGAACTTCGACCCGAGTCAGCCCTGGGCAACAAAGGAAAAACATAACAAAAAAAATCTGATAACACAACCGGGTGGGTCGATGGAGATGGAGAGATAGAGTCAAGGCCCCGCTGCCTGACTGACTGACTTTCTGTCTGAGTGAGTGAACGAACGAGCGAACTAGCGAGTGAGGGGCAGGCAGACAAAGAGAAAAAAAAAGAAAAAAAAAAAAAAGTGTCGTCGTCTTGATTAAGGTGCAGCAAGTCAGAGAAGAGGAGCGGCAATCAGATCCTCGCTCTTCTTCTTTCTGCTGCAAGAGGTGCATGCACAGGTTTTTCCATTTCGCGAATGGGCCAGCCCAAACTCCGCCGGTGACCAGGCCCAAAGAGGCAACAGCGCCGCACAAGACCCCTGGACTGCCGCTCGATCTCAATCTTTTTTCTTTGCCTCGCCCTTCGCCCCCCGTTTTTGCCTCAACCCAGTCCCCACTCAGTCTCCGACCAGCCAGTTACATCTACTGCAACCCGTTGACAAGTAGTGGCGGGTAAACCCGACAAGGCGGGTGAGGGTAACTGTGTCTGTGTCGGTCCCACTGTGTACAACTGTAGAGATTGCTCGTTGTCTTCATACATAGACTCCACTGTCTCTGTCAGCCAGAGCAATCTACGCCATGTGAGATATCTTGATGAACCTACCAAAAGATCCTGACTCTGAGCCACAATCAGATAGGGGTGCAGCCCGGGTTGTCACTCACAGCAGGAGCAGGGGCGTTGCAAACATGTTGTTGCAGCAATCCATCAATTGACAGTCGTTGGAGGCATCATCTCCAATACTGGAATCCGGGGTAAGGGGGTAAGCGGAGGAGGATTCATCTCGCAGTCGAAGCACTGTGGGAGGATGAGATGAGGGCCGATGGACCCAAGAAAAAGAGGGACAGGCCCACAAAAAGAAAACAACCCCGGCTAAAAAACATGAAAAAAATTTGAAAGAGCTTTGATGAGTGGGGGCCCACTTGCGAATTGGTGGCGCATGTCCACGGACACACTCACGCGCGCGTCCTTGTTCGCCTCCTTTTGCGCCAGTTTCCCCCCTCTCTTCACCCTCTTTACCGGCCTTCATACATCTGCACATTCCCATCCCTTGTGCTCGGCAAAAAAACAACCCGCGCAATGTTGCATCTCTCTCATGCCGCACAGACGACAGCTGCAAAGTCCTCGTCGCCAGACTTTTATTAATTTTCCCACGAGGCACACCCCTTACTTTCTTTTGGCTCATCCTAACCGTTGATTGTCTATGAGGGTGGTCTGACGAAATGCATTCTCCCTCCATATCATGTACACGCTTGAAAAGAACAAGAGAGAGCCACACTTCTTCCCCTCTCGCCGTGCCGTCAGCTTCCAGGCCGTCACTAAGAGACAATTGTCCCCTCGCACACGGCATTGTCGACACTGCCAGCGAACAAGGCTGCCAATTGACGAGCCACAATGGTGCCAAGATTTGCCTGCAATGATGGGAACTCTGGCGACGACGACGACATTGTTGTCCTAGACTGGGATGACAAAGGAACCAGAGTGGACCGACCAAGTCCAAGGGACGTGGGTTGATCTTTGGTTTCTTCCGGCTTTGTTTCCCAGTCTGCCAGATGACGACGGACGAGTGGACATTGAGTCATAGCCAGGAGCGGGTTGGGGTTTTGAACAATTGGGGTGCACACCGGGGGAGCGTCAGGACGGCTGTGGGGCAGTGGTCCATCCACTGAAGGGCTGGAGTCTGTCCTCCAAAGAGTCAGGGCAAGGAGGACTATGAAAAGGGCGAAGCAGCAGTTTTTCATTCGTGGTCTCCTATCTTCTGTTTTGCTAAAGTTGCGTGCCGTCGGGGGGGGGGGGTGTTGCAGCTGTCCGTTATATACGACCCAGGTGGAGTGATAGAGTAGTACACTGGCGATCATGGACAACGATTTCATTAACAATGATCACCCTGTATGGATTGCTGCCCTGATGCCAACGTGTAGGGCGTCGTTTTATCAGTTCATGTTTCTGTCACGTCCACTCGACACGTTTATTGAGCAGGTCAATGGATTCACTTCCTATTTAGCTGTCTGTTGGCGCGGAAGAACTTGGCGAGTTCCCCCATCGCTTCAAAAATCGTTCTGTTAAAAACGCTTTTCCTTGTCCAGCGTATTCGACTTCAATTGCTTGAGACTGGGGGTTCCATCGGATAGTGTAAGTTACAGTCGGATCATCCTTCACTATTTGCTTGCGTAAAAAGTTGAGCACACCGTCCAAAAAGTTGATACACACAGTCGTATCCTAGTCGCGAAAGTGGGGAACGAGAAAAAGTGTTACCAGCGGATGGTCAAATCATGGAGAGGAAACAGAAAGAGGCCGCGTCGTTGCTTACCCACGCGCCAGCATTATGGCGAACAAGACGAGGAATCTCATTGGTCTTGAAGGTCTCTACAGTGACAACGTTGCCATTGTCGTCTCGGAATCCAACAATAATGGTGGGAATCCCCGGCAAGAACGATTGTGCCCAGAATTTCAATAATTTGAATCTATCGAGTCATTCGGCACAAGTCAGAGGTAAGAGGTCTGGGAGAGAATATGATCTCCAAAGTTTAATGTTGTCGCATCCTCCACAACATATCACTCACCTTTCAAAACTGGATTTGTCTTTTGCGCTCGAAATGGCACGAGAGGTCTTGAGTTCAATATAGTCGGATAGTGGATTATGAGAGGGGCGCTTCGGTTCTGAAATGCAATCTACTTCAGCTCCCATGATGACACTATTTTGGCCAATCCTGGTCCTGGCCACTGTACAGTATTGAAGGTTGGTATTGACGATCCCGTCCAACCTTCCCACCAATTCGGGATCCTGCAAGTCAATCTGTTCTACAAACTCGTCCTCGCCATCTCCCAGATCCTGGCTCTTCTCTTTGCCACTTGAATTCGGGCCTATGTCGGCGGTGGCCTGGCCTAGCTTCGAACTGTTTGCTGTCATGTTGCCTTCCTGGTGTTGAGGGACGGCCCTTTTGTTTGTCTTGATTCGTCTGAGTTCTGATACTGGTTTGGAAATATTGCAGATCGTCTCAAAACGATAACCCCAGTAGGACATGAGTTTGTGTCGCGCATTCGACCCTGCAGCATTTCTTAGCTTCTCTTCCGTGATATCCTCCTCTATATATCTATTTCCGCAAGAATTAAGCATATACGACACCCCAATGGTTATTTTTCTCCATGCTTTTCTTGACATTTCAATGAGCATGTAGTCTTACATGGTTCCATTGAAGAGCGTAGCATTCATCTCCCAGGCTTCATTATTGTCATAGGGAGTGCACATGATCTTGGTTAACATTCCGCGGTAACAGGTAAAGTCAGCCTGGGTAATGCTTGGTTGCTGAGAGGTTGATGTGTGCTCCTTCTGCTTCTGGTGCTGTTCTTGGTCTTTGATGCACATCAACGCGTCCAATAGCGCGTCGATATGTTCGTCCACAAAATTTCGAGTAACGTATTTGTCGTAGTTGACGGACAGATTGTTGGGCGTGCGCAAGTCCGGTGGAAAGTAGTATTTCTAATAAATATACAATATTAGTAACGATACACCCGACGGGACTTGTATTCCCAGGGTAAGAGGGGCGCAAACACGATCAATACCAACTGTGAATCATCCATGATGAAATTTCGCTGTTCATCGTAAGAAAAGCTCCCAATCTCGGTCGGCTGGCGGAAAGGGGCACATTTGACCTTGAACCGCTCCAATGGGTGGAGAGGGAACTGGTGTGGCTCATACGTTGTCCGTTGACCGTGTCGAGGGCGATTTGAGTGTTCGGGACGGCTAGGTCGATAGGACCCTTGTGCCCCACTAGGATGGGAGAATGGTGGATGCGAGGGAAATCCAGCGGGCCTGGGTGGTGGAGGCTGGCCTGGTCGCCCCAGTCGGATAGGAGGCGGGTTGGGTGCCTGTCCTTGAGGATATCGGTGTGTTGAGATGTAAGGGTCGCTCGGCGGTCTCCCCGGCCGCGTCCTATCCTGTGTGTCCTGGCCACTCTTACTGAGCGGGGGTTGATGAGGGCGATACGGATGTGCCATTTGGATTGATGTGTGGATGGAGTGCAAGCAAGGCAAAGTAAATGCTTGCATGCTCCCGCCCCTTGAAAAGTTGGAAGGTGCGTTCACCGCCACCACTTTTGCCCAGCAGTCACATTCCTTTTTTTTCGTTCCTGTCAACATGCAAGCATGCATGCATGCCCACCTCCCTTCCTTCCCTCATTTACAGGCGCACAATGGCGAAACACGAGCTGGTCCAGCACTCGAGCGTGCCTCTGAAGCGCTCCAAGCTCAGTCTCCAGGACCCGGTCTCTGTCGACCTGCCCCTCTTCAATACCCGCTATAGCCAACCCGATTTTGCGAATCCTTTTAGAAGCGCCTTCCGTGACCGCCAGGCTTTTGTGGATGCAGAGAGTCAGGCCAAGATCATCAATAGCCCTTACCCTGCCGTTAGCCTACCCAACTTTCTGCAATCCAAAGAGTTCCTGAAGACACTGCGCGAAGAATTGCTCCTGGAGGACTACTACCACAAGTCCAACGACCTGTACGAGTTTTATCAGTCGGAGGACCTACGCTTGTCCCGGAAGCCCCATATTGTTGCCCTCAAGAACGCCATTTATTCGCACAAGTTCTTTGCCATGATGTCGTCTTTGACAGGAATCGACCTTGACCCCTCCGTGATTGATCTCAACGGAAACCAATACCACGAAGGTTGCTACCTTCTCTGCCATGATGATGACATTAAGAACGAGAAGGAGGGGCGTCGAATTGCATTCATTCTCTATCTGGTGGACGAAGATTGGACAGCTGCGGATGGTGGAGCTCTGGATCTTTTCAGATGGTGAGTTGTTTTTGCACATTGGCCTTACTCTGCTTGCCATATCGTGATATTTCAAACTTTTTCTTACTCGTATCTGATTTCTATCCTGGTTGAAACAGCAACGAATCTGGATACCCTGTTGAAGTGGCACAGTCACTGGTACCGGTCAGGAACACATTGGCGTTCTTTGAGTTATCATCCGTCTCTTATCATCAAGTAGCCGAGGTTTTGACAAGGGACAAGAGCAGGATCTCCATCTCTGGTTGGTTTCATGGGCCACTGAAGACAAAGCTCGTTTCCAAGACCATGCCCTATGAACCCATTGTACAAAAGCCGGATGTTTCTCTGGAGGACATGCTGAACCCTGATTATCTTGGCAAAGGAGCGATGGACAACATTTGCAACGTGTTCTTGGATCAGAGCTCAATTGAGCTTCAAAAATTTCTTAAGCCGACCGTCTTTGATGCTCTCGTGAAAGAGCTGGAGGCTTTTGGTCAGAACGAAGGGAAAGAAGCAGAATCGACTCTGTGGGATGAAAAGATGGGACCCAGCCATGTTCGTAGTTACAGCCGCGTTTCGAGCCAGAATCAAGACAGGATCCCGACAGTCTTGAAGCAGGTGCAGACACTTTTTGGCTCGGCCTTGTTTGAATCCTACTTGAAAAAAATCACCAACCTCAGCTTTCTTGCTGTCAACACGGAGCTCAGGATGTTCAAAAAGGGAGACTATACACTTTTGCATGACCACGCCTTGGAGAAGGACGGTTTGGACGTCACGTTCAGCTTTCCGTCCTTGGGCGCAGGACAGTCCGAGTGGAGTGAGGATTGGGGTGCTGGCGCGACTCACTATGTGGCTGAGAAATCAAACCTTTTGACTCTCTATCCACGAGCCAACACATTGACGATTGTTCTCCGAGATGAAGGAACGCTTCGATTTATCCGCTATTTGAATTCTCGTGTGGGTGAGGCAAGGCGGCGGGAACTGAGTATGCTCTTCTCTGTTAATGATGACGAGGAAGATGACGATGATGGAGAAGAGGAAGAACAGCAACAAGAAGAAAAGAAATAAAGAAACAAGTAGAGTAGAGCTTTATTCTAGAGATCCGATGCGCTGATCCCATTCTCCAGCACGCAAGGTCCCCCCGCCAAGATTTTGAGACCGTTTTTTTCGGCATAGCTGAGGGCCTCAGAAGACTCTGCACCGGGTTGCAACCATACTCGGGTGATGCCGTTCTTGTGGGCTTCCTCTAGGACAGATTTGGTGACGGTCGGAGGGGTGATGACCGAGACGTGGTAGTCGGCAGGACGACCAGGGAGCTCTGACAGGCTGGCGACGCAGGCTTGTCCCTCAATGACCTTTTCCCTTGGGTTTACAGGGACGGCCTTGTAGCCATTGTCGATGTACCTATTATTGTTTATCGTTGAAAGGATGATGAAGCAGAAGGTAGAATGTCAGTGTCAGTGTCAGTTAAGGGACAGGGAGGGCGGAGGTCACTTGGTGAAAGGAGGCGACGCTGACTTGCCACTGAAGGATCCTGTTGCCAAACTTTGCGCGGTTGGAGCTGGCGCCGACGACGGCAAACTTTTGCTCCGCCGAGGAAAAGAACTCGCGGATGAGGATCCCGACGGAGGGCGAAGACGGCATGACTGGTCTGGGGAGAGTGGAGGGGTGTTTGGAGGAGAAGTGGGTGTCGTGGCGGAAGGAGAGCGGCGGAAGTGACGAGGACGGAAGTGAAGAAGGGAAGGAGTGAAAGAAACGCGTCCACGTCCGATGCGAAGGAGAAAAAGAACACCTTTGCTCATTCATTCATTCATTCGTTCATTCATTCCTGCATTTGTTTCTTCATTCATTCATCCTTCTTCCCTCTTTCGTTGTTCAGCCCCACTCCCATCACCGCCCGCATCCACCTCCCTCCCTCTTCACATGATGTCTTCCAACAACACTGCAGGCAAGAGCCATACTCATCCCAAAAGGGTCTCCAAAAAGGATGTATCCCCTTACCTCCCCCTAACTGTCGGACCTCTTCTCCATCTCCCTCTTTGCAGATGTCACCCCACAGGACGATGCATCCTTCGCAAGCCTCGTCCAAGATATCCAGCTCTCTGCCCAAGGTAAACGCGGACAGCGTTCCTCATTCCCTGTCAGAACAAGACGCCAACAGAGACACTCACTCCTCCTCTTGCCATATTCTCGAACCCTCAAACACTCTAGCGGCTGATCCCGACTCGGTTGAGGCCCATATCCCTAGACTGGTTGCCCAGCTTGAGTCAGCAAAGACCCAATTGAAGGCAGGAGAACACAGCGATGCTCTCTGGGACCAGGTTGCCAACGACTTTCAGTTCTTTGGTGATGCTGCTCGCAAAGGTACAATTCAAAGAGTAGCATGCTCTCTAAAGCACAGCTTTGGTCGATCTTTTGTTTCCTCACGGCTCAATTCACGGATCTAACGGACAGTGTCTTTCTGTAGAGGAAGCCAGGACACCCATTGGCAAATCCCCAGTGATCGGATTGATCGTCGAGTTGGAGGCCTTGAACGGCGAGCGTAGAGCTCATGTTGATACTCAGGCCATGCGTGCCCTCGCCAACGCTTGTGTTGATCACGGTAAGAAAGTCAGATATGCACCTGAAGATCCACGGCCTTACCCTCCATCCTCAACTGACGCCTGCTTTCTTGGTATTTCGTACTTTTTTCATATTTATAGAGGCCAACAGATTGATTCTCTTGAAAGAGAATGCCTTTGATACCATTCTCCAAGTTCTCAGAAATTCGACGCATGCAGATTCGGTCAAGAATGCGTGTGGAGCACTTTTAAACACCACCATGTCTTGTGGTAAAAATTACGAGCGTCATGAGGACACTTCTCAAGAGAAAAAGGAAAAAAGTATGGACTTTTTTTCATGTACACTAACACAACAACAACAACGATGATTTGTTGCTTTGAATTGGACTTCTAGAACCTGCACAGACAAAGGTTGTAGAGTTGGGCGCAGTAGAGCAGCTCCTGAAAGTGCTGCAATCGCAGGATATTGAGGAGAACGAGATCACCGTGACGATTGCTGCACGCGTCTCTGCGTTCTTGTGCGAGCTTGGTAAGGAGGGGGAAAAAAAAGGTGTTGACCTCATTTTGACCCATCGGTCAATGGACTCTCCCAGTTTCTAGCATGCTCAACATTCTCGATTGCTTCAAAAAATACAGATACAGGAATCCAAGCTGTCATTAAGGGCTCCGGCATCAAGACATTGATTCAGCTCTTGGAGCGGACGTGCCAGGATGTGGAGTCATACGTGGATATTATTGATGCGGTCACCGACATCTTGCGCCCAGTAGCTGCCAAGGATTCTGCTCAAACGGCCATTTTCCAGGAGGGTCTCCTGACCCCTTTGTTGGATATCTTGGAGAACGCAGGAACCTCGGACGAGGGAAAGACTGAGGAAGAAAAGAAGGAGGACGACAAGAAGTTTGCTGCAATCAAGGCCGATTTGATCGAGGTGGTCGTTTCGGTAACACTAGCTGGTAAGCGTCCATGCCTTGATGCCAATGAATGTGTCATTTTCGTGGTTCTTACAATTTTTTTTCCCTGTCACTTATTCTTCCCAGATGCCAACATGATTCCTATTTTCAACAACAAGGAGATTATGAACCGTTTCTTGACGTGGCTCGACTTGGCGGATCGTGAGGATTTGCAAACTTGTGCTGCTCTTTGTCTTGGCAACGTGGCGCGTTCTGGTCAGTACACATTTTATTTTGGTTTCTGGATGATGGACGCTGAAGAGACAAGCGGAGTTCTAACAGTAAGCGACTCGACTCTCTTCCCACAGATCAACATTGTATCAGTCTTGTGCACGAACACCAGGCCGTGGAACCGCTTATTCATGTCGTCCGAAAGGCCATTGACCTGAAGGCGAGCCACGCCGCCACAGGAGTTCTTCGTAATCTTGCCTTGCCAGGTAATGGAGCAGTTTGGTCATTGAATTTGTATCGAAGCTGATTTAATATTCGATCTGGAAAATTAACCGCAAAAGTGATTTTTTTTTTTGGATACTTTGGACCTTCATAGAGAAGAACAGAGAGCAGATGGGTAATGCGGGTGTTATTCAGGCTTGTTTCCCTCTCCTCAAAAAGGACAATGCTCTGCCACTCCAGTCCAACATTGTTGGCATCTTGAAACGCCTCTGTACAAACGATGGATACAACTCTATCCGCGTCATCTCTGGTCGCGAACCCTTTGAGACATTGTCATCGACCTCGAATGCAGAATCAGAGCTGGAGACACCACTTTCAACCTTGGTCGAATTGATTGATCGAACAGACGACTTTGCATTGAAGAGCGAAGGCACTCGAACGCTGTGCAACCTGATCAAGGTGACTTGGGGAAGTGACAGCATGACGGATATTGATGATGCTTCCGTCAAGGCTCTTCAACAGACCCTCAGCAAGACCGAGGTCGTGCTGCCCATTGCTGCCATGACCCGTAATCCAAAGTTTGTGGTCCTGCAGAACGAGGGTGTCATCGCCCTCACCCTCCTCGTCACCAGCCCAACACAAGGTGAGTTTAGGTTGAAAAAGGCACTTCTTTCTCTCCCCTCCCCACGGGGTAAAAGCATGATCGTTGTCCTAACAATATCGGAGGTATTTCTCGCGTCGATGTAATACTTAGACAAGAATGCGGTTTTGGACTCTCTTGTCTCCGTGGCTGTGACGCCGCAGCCTGATCCAGAGACTACCATCACCGAGGATGCACCTGCTGCCGAGAAGGCAGTTTCGTTCACACTCCTGGAGAGTCTCTTGATCTTGATCAAGAACAAGGACGGCAAGTGCCCTGATGAAGTTCGCACGAACGTCTGTGTGCTTTTGCGAAACGCCCTCGACTCTGCCACGCGCGATGGTGAAGGTAAATTTGACATTATCTCTTTTTGCTATGCCCTGAAGATAAAAAGAAAGAACATGTATTAAATTGTTTGGAATATTTTCGTCCGCAAATCCTAGATCCCGCTTACTTGACGTTCCTCAAGTCCTCTGGTATCAAAGATACTCTTACAGAAGTACACTCGCAGCCCGACACCCGACCATTAGTCAAGACCGCCATTAGCGAGGTCCTTTCTAGACTTTAAACAAGAAAAGACATTGATTTGACAACAACAATGATGTGTATATTTTATCCTTTTTTCTTCTTTATTGTGGTCTACGACCGAGACCCTGAGGGCGTGTTGCCTCGACTGCTGGATTGCGTATAAACGGGTACGCTCATGTTGCCGTATTGACCGTGTAGGGCTCTATTACGCTCATATTGTGCCCGAAGCGGATGGCTGCTGAAGCCGCTACTCCCACCAGTGTTCTGTGTTTCAGAGGATGACTGCGGTATCAGGTCGGCTGGAATGTGAGTATTCTCATTTGAATACGAGTCACTATTAGTGCTTCCACCTGTAAACGTCGCAAAATCCATGATGGGAATCACTGGAGATCCAGACTCATCGTCCTCGGTCTGGAAGCGTTGATAGGGATCCCGTCTCCTGTCTTGAGTGGGTGTCGGTGTTGGAGGGGGTAGAGTAGTTGTGATACGAGATGGAGATAGAGATGGGGACATTGGGCGGGCATACCCTAGATTACTGTTGTTGTAGTAGTTGTTGTTGTTGGAGGGTGTCCTGGATCGAGGTAACGTGGAGGATGAAGTTGGGTCCACGACCTGATTCAAAAACATATTGAAGGCGATAGAGGTTGAAGAGTTTGGCATGAACTCTGCGGGGGAGATTGTGCAGACAGAGATGGCCTCTCCACCATATTTTTGAACCAAGTCCAGAGCTCCATGTCCTCCTACACCACCACCACTACCACCTCCGCTGGCGACCATGTCCATTTTTGTGCCAACGACCAGGATTGGAATACTTAATTGGCTATCTCCGTATCCTAATGGCATTCCAGAATTCTCCAGGTAGGATCCGATCCATGTCCACAAGTTGTCGTAGCTGCGTCGATTGCACAAATCATGTACGAGGATGATGCCCTGATAGGTCATGCCTCGATAAAACATGTTCCTCGTGCTGGGATCTCTCACCGCGGGGGATCCAGAAATGTCGTAAAACTCTATGAACTTTGGCTGGAGTTGATTTCCATAACTCGAGGATGAAGCCGAGGACTGATCTGAAGGGCGAGGAAACAGGGAAGGCATCATGGCCGAACGAGCACCTGAGGAGGACCCGGTAGCAGAAGGCACGGTGGAGGAGTGTAAGCGAACCTGAACATTGCATCCGACGGTTGGTGTGGGCGACGACAGGACCTCTTCATGGCAGAGAGCATGGACCAGGGTCGTCTTTCCCTAGAAGAAAAAGAAAGGGAAGGGATGAGTAAGCGAAGGAATGAAACTTGGAGGTCATGACTTTGTGCATTCAATGTCCAGATGCAGACAATCTGCACTGAGAGAGGGGTCCTTACGACGCCCGAGTCGCCGAGGACAAGGACCTTGAAACTATCGTCCGTGTGGTGGGAGGCAGCCCTGTGCGTGTCGTTTGTCTTGTACATGGATGCGGGAGTGAGGATGGATGAAGAGACGATGCAAGAGAATAAACGCGTGTAGAGTTCGTGGCACACGCGCCACCAAAAGCCTCTTTTTTTTTTTTTTTTTTTTATTCAATGAATAGGCAGAGAGCTGGGATCGGTGACCTGGTATTGATTCCAGCCCGTAGTTGAGTTCTTGCGTAAGAAGCGATCGAGATACTCTCAGATTTCTGAGTATCGCTAGAACTCCATCTCGTCCATCTCATCGTCTTCCTCAAGCCTGTCCTTTTTTCTCGCTGCTTCGATGCGGTCATTGAGCTCGACCAGTTTCTCGCTGAGCTCTTCTTTATGGGAATCGTACAATGCGTCCCACGTTTTGGCCGTGATCCTGGAAACAGACCGAGGGTTCGTGATGTGCTGGCACTCCTCGGCGAGTAGCTCCATAACGCTGTCACTAATAACTTCCTCTGGTTCAAAGTCCTCGTCACCTTTCAGAGAATCGTGACAAAAGGCGGCCCTCCACTCCTTAATTGCCAAACGGAAGCACAACTTCTCAACCTCTGTTCGTCTTGGATATCGCCTTTCTTTCCTTGCTTGGCCAACCACGGGTGGCGTAGTAACAGCGGGTATATTGCGGCCCTGTCGAGTCCGATCCTTTGGTATATGCAGGCTGTCGAGGATCTCGCTCAACGTTTGACGGCGACACTTTGTGGTAGTGATGTATCGATAAACATTGTCATCGACATCTTTTTCGTCTGGCGTAAGGCTCGGAACCAAGAGGATGGCTTGTCCTTGGATATCTGGATTACGAGCAGCTCCGTCAAAGCGTCGGACAAGGGAAGACATGGATGGAGGATAGCCCCATTGAATCACGCGTTCAACACCGTTAAATTCATACCTCACTCCTCCGACTTCTGTGGTCAAAAGCAGATCGAGTTTGTTGTCCTTGAACTCGTTCATGATGCGTGCCTTGTATCCATCTGAAAATACCGCGTGAAAGACACCGATTCGAGCCTCAGAGTTCTGGGATCGTAGGAACTGTCCGGCTTCAACGGCTTCGAGTGCGTTGTTGAAGTAGACGATGGTCTTTTTCTTGTCACCAAGGGTGAACAGCAGGTCCCAGAATGAGCCAGACTTGTCGCTCTGTTCCCTAACAGAGTAGAAGAGACTTGATCGGACACTACTCATGGCGTTGGGTGAATGTGATGAATGAATGTCGACATGCATGGAACTGTTTGGTCAAAAAATTTAGCTCAACAAGGCACGGAAGCCCTTAAGCACCGTCGCGTGTTGGGTGGTGTCGTATGTATTGTGAATCGGCCATGGCTTCTTTCCTTGCACTAACAGTAATGTAAATAGACTACTATTCGATTTATTTACATGCAAATAGGAGCGTGGGAACGTGGGAACGTGGGAAACGGTACCCTACGCCAATGGCTCGGTGATCTCCTCCTTGGACGCAGACATGTCCCTTTGCCGCCGCTCGAGACGACCTGGACAGCATACTGCAAAGGCCCCAAAGAGAGACCCAAATACTGTCACAGGCACCAACGCCAGCGTGATCCAGATACCTGGTCCAAAGTTGACCTCTGCTTCAGGCATCAGGTGGTTCTCGTAATGGACTTTACGCGTACCATACACCGTAAGCACAACGACCAGCAACAGCACACACGAGAGTGTCACCAGCAATGACAAAAAGGCCGAAAGCGCATGCAACCAGCGCGTACGGAAACGAGGGAATAGCGCGACAAACGAGAGCAAGAACGCGATGAACGCCAGGCAAGTTGCTATTGAGGTTCAAAGGGAGGTTTTAGTGACTGAAGTACGGAAGAGGGGTTCTTAAGGATAGCTCCTCTTTCTTTTATACCTACCAGGGATGTAAAGAACGGTCACCTTGTTGAAGTTTCGAATGGCATCAGACACGTATTGCTGGTCAACGTGGTAAATGGCAGGAATTGGTTCTGCAGTGTGTGCAAGCCATTATTCCATTCGAGGAGATAAAGAGTTAGAAAGAAACAATAAAGCATTGAGTGAGGGGATGATTGGCATCTTGAGATTTTCACTTACCAAGAGTGTAACCAATCTTGCCGTTGCTGCACTCATTGACTACATTATCAGTGCCCTCGCAAAAATTCCAGAGACCAAAAGTCAAAAAGTCGTATGTCATGTCCAACCAACCACCTTGTGGTCCGTTGCCACTCGTGTAGGCAACCTGTGTGGACCGAATGAAAAGATGAGATCGGTGTTGTGTCTATTGTGGATTAACTTTGTGTAACAAAGCTCTAGGTTTACCTTCATGAAGTAGAAGCTAGTAAAGAAGCGAGCAATGGCCAGGTCGCCGACAGTGACCAAGAACAGCAGCAGTGCTGCTATCAAGTTGACAAGGAAAGATACAACGGGGATGAACATGTTTGGCAGGAGGTGGGAGGTAGTGGTAGTGGCTTGGTGTCCAGTTTGAAATAAAGGTTGTTTTGCATGAATAAGAGCGGGCGAACAGAGGGCATGGTCGTCTTTATATACAGTCGAAAGAACGAGGGACCAAGCTTTTGGAGGAGAGATGTCATTCGAAGGGGGTGGCGAACAGTGGAGACGGCACAAGGAGGGACGATAAGCGGGAAAAGTCCAGGATAGAATAGAAACCGGCCGACCGTGTCTCTCTGTCACTCAGTCTATGGATGATCTCTCCCTGCACCCTCCTTTTCTCCTTTCAGGTTGCGCGAAAAACAGATTGTTTTTTTGTCAGCGACGATGTGCATTGAGAAGAGTGCGTCCATCTACCGTGGGCAGATGTGAAGAAGGAGTGCCAGTTCCAGGGATGATCCAGCTCTTGTTTTTGGTCTTGTTTTTGCCGCTCAAACAACAGGAAAGATGCCGGTCAGGGGACAGAGGACGCAGGAAAGGGCAAGGGATGGGATCAACAGCAATAAAAAGCAGGATCTCTCCTTTCTTATCCCTCGATCTCGTCGATAGATGGTCTAACCTCACGCTTCCCGCAACCCGGTTACTGCAGGGTCAACCTTCGGTCAAAGGGGAGACTGCTCTTCTCTGCATGGTAGACTGTGGGTCCGTCAACTTGAAAACAAAGTACGCGCCGTGCTAGGACATGCATTATCCGTTCAGGGCCATCTTTCGCACGCCCCTTGCCGCCATTGTTTCGACATCCAACCTCAACGCAATCTCCCGAGTCCATTTTCCATTTCTTTTTATTACACCCACCGGCTCCCTTCTGTCTGTGAGTGTCGAGCGTCTGTGTGCTCGTAGGGATAATTTCTGTTAAGATCGCCTTTAAATTCAAAAGCGGGTTCCAAAGAACAAGCAGTGTAGCAGTGCATGGCGTCACTCTAGGGTTGAGCCGATAACAGTGCCCTGTAAAAAAGAGGTGGTTTTGTAGATGATCTACAAGTGCTAGGCGTGTGTGAACGAAAGAAGGGGCTCGTTCACAGCGAGACGCGCTTATTGCAATTCCCTGGCCGTAACAGGCAAGTCATCTCGAGAAAGAAAGTCAAGGAGGTCAAGGCGGGGGATGGCACCCTGGAGGACCCTTTTTTCGAAGGATTGCAATGGGTCAGACTCCGTTCAGACATCCCGAGCAAAGTATACCTAGAACAAAGGCCGTGTCTCAGTGGAATAAAATAAAACAGTAAAATCTGGCCCTTTCAGGTTCAAGGCCGATGATGAAGAAACCAGGGGGAGGCGGAGTCGTTTACGTGGCGAGCGACCTGAACTGGTGGATTGCGCAGGAAAAACACAAGCAAGGTTAGACGCAAAGAATCTCCACATCCGGTCCCCAACAACGTGCGGAGTCCTACGAGCGGAGCCAACGGCATCGTCTACCGTCAGCCAGCCGCGGGAAGAGGCCTGCATCCCCGAAAAGGAGCATGAGCGCACAGAGCAGACGAGCACGGGTTTGTTTGGTCGCACAAGACAACGACGTTGCAAGACGAGACGGCCTCAAAGGGCGGATTTGCCCCATCAAAAAAGAAAAGGAAAAAAAGAATCAAGAAGCAAGAAATGTGTTTGTTTATCTAGGGCATTGGGCGCCATGGTGCCATGTACCCTGCTCCTCTTGAGTTCAGCAGTAGAATGAAAGATAGGGAGAGGGGAAAGAAAAGAAAAGAAAAGAAAAGAAAAGAAAAGAAAAGAAAAGAAAAGGAACAGTGGAGACAGTTCCCGAGGGGCAGGGGTCGCCTCGGAGAAATCCTTTGCGAGAGAAGAGGAAGAAGAAGAGGAAGAAGACACTGGCGGAGTTTTCCTTTCTCACACCGTTGGGACAGAAAAGGACTTTTTTTTCTCTTCTTCTTCTTCTTCTTCTGCCTTCTTCTCTCCCCCATTCATTCATTCTTCTCATTCCCAAACACCATGGAGTCCATTCAGATCTTCAAGGACCTCGGCGCAAAGTACCTCAACCTTGACTTTGAGGACGACCGCCACATCTTCAAGAACACCCAGGACTGGGCCATCGCCCCCCAGCCCGAGGGTATTCTGTATCCCGAGTACCATGACATTCTCGTCAACTGGCGCACGCCCTTCATCGTCGCTGCCCTCTATGTCCTCATGGTCGTTCTCTTGAACCCCAAGCAGGGCAAAGTCTCTCGAGTGGTTGCTGCCTCCAATGCTTCCAAGGAGGGCGCCAAGGACAAGCAAGAGCTCTCCCAGTCCTCATCCGCCATGACCGCCCTGGTCTTTGTTCACAACACCATCCTCTGCGTCTACTCTGCCTGGACTTTTTACGGAATGTTCTTTGCCTGGAAGAAGGCCTTATCTACCCACACCTTCTTGGAGGCTGTAAGTCGATAGTATACATTACAAAAAGGGACCAAGAGGAGGTGGATGATTATCCACACTTATGATTCTGTTGACTGACATGTTCTCCCTTTTTTTCCCTTTTACAGGTTTGCGACACTGACGGCACCTTCTGGAACAGTCTCGGTTACTACTCGTACTACTTTTACCTCTCCAAGTACTACGAGATTGTCGATACCATCATCATTCTTCTCAAGGGACGTCGCTCTTCGCTCTTGCAGACCTACCACCACGCTGGCGCCATCATCACCATGTACCTGGGTTACAACTACCGCGCTCACCCCATCTGGATCTTCACCACCTTCAACTCGTTCGTGCACACTATCATGTACGCCTACTATGCCGCCACCTCTGTCGGATTGAAGCCTCCTGGCAAGAAGTACTTGACCTCGATGCAGATCACCCAGTTCTGGGTCGGTACCTCTTTGGCCTTCTGGTACGAGATTGGTGCTCCCAAGGGCTGCTTCTCCAACACTGGCTCTCGTTTCGCTATCTGGACCGTCCTCGCCTATGTCTTCCCCTTGATCTACCTCTTCACTGCTTTTGCCAGAAAGATGTACGGAAACAGAGTCAAGGCCGCCCAGGCTGCCAAGATTGCAAAGAAGGAGAACTAAAGAAAAAAAAAAAAAAGTTGCCGAGCCCAAGCCCAGATCAGGCGCAGTTCCTTTTTTTCTTCTGTTCTTTTCTTTTTTATTTCTTCAAGTGATTCATACCAAACACGTACACACAAAACCACAAACGCACCCTCCACCCCTCCCACACACACTTTCTCTTGTAAGCATCCTCCCTCCTCCTCCAGCATTTGTAGATCACCTTCAACTTCATTTTCTTTTTTGTTCACAATAAACAGATTGTCATTTCAAAAAAAAAAGTTTATAATCGAGGTTGTCTACAGAGACATCATCATCTCCTCCTCGTCGTCAGATTCCTTTGGTGGATGGACCAGGGATCGCGCCAAGTTCCTGACAAGAGTCAGACGGAGCACATCCAGTTGCTTCTCCCGTTCATCAACAATCGTCCCAGTAGAAGAAGGGGCGGGAGGAGGCAAGAGTTGAAGATATTCATCCTTGAACTGAGATCCAACAATCTCCTCAAGGCATTGCATCAGCTCATAGGTATCGTGTGAATCAAAGATCACCCTGTCCTTGTTTTCCAACAGAGGAAGTGCGTCCATTAGAAGAATCGCCCAGTATTTCCTTGGTGCCTTCTCCGTGGCTAGGATGGCGACAAGGGTGCCCGCTGCCTCGGTAAATTTGCCGCTCTAAGGAATGATTTTGTTTAGAAAAATAGAATAGTAGAGCCTGGCAGTATCTGTACCAGCAAAAAAAAAATACCTTAAAGTCTCGTTGGAAAGAGGCATAGGATCTTAAAAAGTCGACGTGTTCGTTGGGTGAGGTGGAGCTCGGAAGAGTGCTCAGAGCCTCGTCAATGTCGAGCTTGCCAGCGAGATACTTTAACATCATGTTGTCGGCGACCTTGGCTACCCGGTCGCCATCTTTGGAGGCTATAAAGTGCTGAATCGCAAGAGCGTACTCTCCACGTTTCTCCTCCTCCACAGCCATGACCTATTTACATATGTAGTACGGTTAAGCTCTGCATCAGCTCCTTCTGTCAAGCTGTTCTGGACATCTGTCGTGGAACTTACTCTGTTGATGGACCTCAGAGAATCTACAAGGTTGTTGTCTTTGCAAAACTGGAGAACTTTGTGTGCTTTTGTCGAGGTTTCCATAGGGACGTGACAAATCCACTGCAGTTGCCAGAATTACGAACGTTAGGCAAAGTCATTTTGGAGATAATAAAAGACGATATTAACTAAGTTAGAGCTTACCTCAGACAACATAGCACGTCCAGTATGGCCGCAGTTGAGCAGATATCCGGCAATCTCTTCCCATAAACTAGGATCTGCCATCAAGCTGTGAGCATAGCTGGTGATGAAAAAGTCACGGATGTTTGAATCCCATCCCAGAGCAATGGTATCCTGCAATTGCATGTCAGAGATATCCAGATATCCATATTGCTGAAATACATCTGCCAAATGAGCCACTAGCCACGGGTGGAAATTGCCACAGTAGCGAATCGTCTACAATCAATGTTTTGTGACATTAGAATCTTTCAAAGAGCTGTTGCAGGTCCATCCACGCAGCGACAGTCTGGTTCCTACCTTAATGGCATCTAGCTCCAGAATACCGACTTTGATCTTGTCCAACAACGAAATATCGGTACCCTTTAGGTATCTTTCTACACAAATACCAAGTATTGGCCTAAAGGTAATACACAATCATAGTAAGTACAGGTCCCAAACAACGGGTTCACCTTGAGCCAACTTGTCTAGGGCCTTACACCAGGTCGTGACGGGAGCACTCAGGTTCCGTGTAAAGTAGAATTGCAGAGAACGCCTCTTCCCAAGACTTTGTGTTTTCAAAGATAATCTCCACATTTCCGGTCAATATGCTCATCGCAGTGTCGGCCTCTGTTCCCAAGTATAAAAGGAGCGGCGATTTTGCGAATAATCTATAAACAGAGTATTAGCATGCAGATGAGGACACTGGAACCAGTAAGTATAATCCAAGTTTTGTCCACTGTTACTCACTGGCACTTTTCCTGCCAATGACCATAGCGACCACGAGTCTTCCCATCTAGCTGCATTGTATCTGAAGAAGGGATCCCGCGAAGAACAGCCAAAAAGCCATCGAGAGCATCGGCAGTGTTTTCGTCCTCTTCTTCATTCAACGCCTGTTCTATCATGAATACAGCCGAGTTCTTCATTCCTCGGAGCAGACATCTAGAAAAGCAACAAGCGTTAGTGTTCTTATAGTCTGTGCTCTATAAGCGTTTGACGCTGCAAATACAACAAGTTTCTTACTGATATATATAGGGCCAGAAATCTGGCTGCAAGAGTTTGCCTGCAGTTGCGAGCAAGTTCTCTCCCATTTCTGGATCCATTCCTGATGTCAAAGTAAAAAAAAGCAGAGTGAGTACAGAGGTGTAAAGACATAACACTGTGAGACAAAGAGTGCTGCCTACCTCCATCGTGCCTCGTCAACCATTCACCATAGAGGAACGCGATTGGCCTTTTGTTGTCGGTTGTAAGGAACATGTACTCTGCAAGTTGCCAGATGGAACGAAGCTTGTCCATGAGTTCGACCTCATGTGCGATATTTTGTGCCTTTTCGGTATCGTCTATAGCGATAGATAGGGCCTAGCAGTTTGAAATCCGTCCCGTCAGTCGAGTGTTATCCAACAATGTTATATCTGTGCTAAGTAGACATGGTCTTACGTCCAGTCTTAAAAGGTACCGTTCGATTCCTTCATAGTACCGATCAAAGCTCCTCTGATAAAGATCTGGTGTGGTGTATGGATCCTTTGATAATGTGTCGAGGAACACTCCGTACATCTGCTTGATAAACTAAGGAAAAAATACGCGCGTGAGTAAGATTGACCAACATTCCTTAGTAAAATGACAGCGTTTGGACTTACTGGGAGTCTGAACTCTGGAATAGTTTCTTGGCACAAAAAGACGATATTGTCCTTTGAGG
>CAUYJH010000063.1:35000-37012 GCA_963573315.1 Entomortierella parvispora
CCTCGTTGGAGGAAGTTCAATGCATCAGTCACACCTTTTGAAAGGCGGCTACTGATCCAGAGCGACTCCCAATTGTTTTGTGGTATTTTTTCTCATGGAGAAGCAGTACACACGAGTTTTTCTTTCGTCGGCAGTGTGCAATACATTGCCGACTAGTAGAAGGTTGGTCCTTGAACTTGAATGACCTTTAAGATCTGATGCAAACACCAAATCTCGCCAGCAAAGCAAATTCTTGAGCCGTGGGATTGAACACTACTCTAATAGATTGGCACAACCCTTCGCTCCCAAGTAAATGGAGGCGAAGACTGGAATCGTTCGAGTAACCTCAGATGCAGAAAAAGAAACTCAATAAGAACAGCAGAGCTTTCGCTCTCTGTTCTCCTTTCACTTCCTTTTCTACAATAATGAGCGGAAAAAGTTGATTTTTTAAAAGCGCAGTCATTTCACAGTGGTATTTACTCATAGTGAATAAAAATCAACTCTATCTATTACTTGGAATAAAGCCGTAATAAGCACTTATCCCATAAAAGGTAATCATGAAAATATAATTTTTATTCTAACGAAACACCATATACATGGTAACATGTGATTAGCTATATAGTAAGGAAACCTTGATTAACTATGCTTGGAAGCAAGTATAAATGGCTGCGGAGACTTTGTCACATGATCAGGACTATTATTACTATTAAAGTGCCCCACTAAAAACCCTAAAATAAGGCCTTTGGCTCCTGCGGTCACTAGTGATCAACGTTAAATTTGTGGTTAAAAGTCATATTTGTGGTCAGTCAAAAATTCGAAAAAAATTACCTAATGAGGAAATTTCCGTCGGTACATGAACAAGAAATTTTTAGAGACTTTCGAATTACGGCCATACACAACTAAACCCACCGCATCCCGTCCGATCTGCGCAGTTAAACAGTTGATGGCAGAGTCAGTACTATGGTGGGGGACCACATGGGAATACTCTGTGCTGTAATTTTTTTTTTTTTTTTTTTTTTTTTTATTATTTAGCTCGCACAGCTTGGACATATGGACAAGATCCATCAGAAAGGCTTATTCTGATCATCACCTTTTGCTTTGCCATCGTTCGGGCTCGTCTGTGGGTGTCAGAAGAACCACTCGATCCATGTCCAAGAGACCACGAGCACAGAGAGTGCCATCAAACTAGTCTCTACACTCTTCCCAACATGAATCCACACTGCCGCCAACATGACTCTTCACTGTCCCCAACACATCTCCCCACTTTCAGCAACGCATCTTTGTTTCACCTCCAACACACCACCAACACGTCTCTACACTGTCGTCAACACATGCCTGACAGCAAAGAGCACAACTTGCCATCAACCACGTGTTTGCCACCAAATCTAACGGCCCGCCACCAATTTACGCGGCTTGCCACCAAATACTACAACTCTCTATGCTGCCGCCACCAAGCAGCACAACTTGCCACCATTTCTACGATTCCTACGCCTTTCCGACGCGTTTCCTACGCCTTTCCGACGCGTTTCCTACGCCTTTCCGACACATTTCTTACACAAAATACGCATTCTCGACCACGTGAACACCAACATCTCATGGTCCCAACACATAATGCCTCCAGATAGCAAGATCCCGCGCATAATGGGTCCAAATAGCAAGATCTTGGCTGTTCTCGCGCATAATGGGTCCACATAGCGGGTCGCCAGCCACGTGAGTACCGGAATCTCCATGGTTTTCTACGCATAATGCCTCCAGATAGCAAGATCTTGGCTGATCCCGCGCATAATGGGTCCAAATAGCAAGATCTTGGCTGTTCCCGCGCATAATGGGTCCACATAGCGGGTCGCCAGCCACGTGAGTACCGGAATCTCCATGGTTTTCTACGCATAATGCCTCCAGATAGCAAGATCTTGACTGATCCCGCGCATAATGGGTCCAAATAGCAAGATCTTGGCTGTTCCCGCGCATAATGGGTCCACATAGCGGGTCGCCAGCCACGTGAGTACCGGAATCTCCATGGTTTTCTACGCATA
>CAUYJH010000064.1:0-17944 GCA_963573315.1 Entomortierella parvispora
GACCTTTAAGCCAAGACAAGGGGAAATCGCAGGATATAAATGGGTATGATACACAGGCAAGAAAGAGTGCACAGAAACTCCTTTAGGACGACATCAAGGGTTTAAAACGCCTTGTACACGTCTAGAAGATCAAAGAAAGAATGATACAATGGGTGTCAGTCCTGGAAGACATATAGAGCCATATTGCTAGAGACGTTGGAAAAATATCGTTACCATTCCGTTGAGTATTCTTTTTAGGCCACACTTTGTACTTGTAGCGCATCAGTTCTTCGCCCATTAGGTATCCATAGCGGTCAAAGAATGCACGAGGCAGTTCCCAATTGTGGGGGTCGAGAGGGTGGCCATGGCAAATGGCGCCTCCTATCAACAACTGACAGAGATCTTCAATGTCATATTGGTTCTGGTGAATGATCATCTTGGCCTATGGGTTACGAGGAGGAAGCAGTGCGGTGTTAGCCTTTGACAAAAGAGTTTCAATGCATATAGAACTCTGTCCTTTGTATGTAATCTTACCCTGAGTTTTGGACAGGGGATCAAATCAATCCTGGAATCATGAGGAAGAGCATAGATCTGGGGGTCGATGCTGGGATCTGTCGCTGGGGTCGCAGAGGCAAGGGCGCGAATCTCTGTTTGAAGGCGATAGGTAGGAATAACCTTTTGCTTCAGGTTGCCGTCGTCAAATGTAAGATTTGGAGTCGACATACTGAATTCGTTACTGTCCACATCGTCAGAGTCCAGGAAATTAGGAGTCTGTGCTGGGAAAGCAGAGTCCATAGAGCTGGCGCTAAACGAGAACATGTTTTGGTTGGGGGAGAACGATGGTTCTGTCATAGTGCGCTGATCCGGAAGCTGGCCAAAGAGAGGAGCATCGTTGCCTGTCGATTGAGAAAAGAGTGACGCCTGTAAATCGTCCAGAGCAGAGGACGGTGATTGCTTTTGGGGCCACGATGCAGAAGCTGATCCAAATGCTGTGTGACTGGGAACCACAGGCTCAAACTGATTCAGTGTTGAGTTCAGTCGATTGTTGTCGGCATTGGCAGCAGGAAACAGAGCAGGCGCCTTGTACAGAATCTCGCTGTTCATCGAAAAGATATTGTCGTCCTGAGGATCATCCAAGCCAAGTTGAGTCCAGGCATTGGGTGTGGTGTTGGACGACGACGATGATCCCGAGACAGATGAACCAACGTTGCTATGGGGGCTGTTGTTCATGTTCATGTTGACGGGCAGTTGAGCTGTCGAGAAAGGAGACTTGCTGGCATTGTTGTTGTTGATATTCAGGCTGTTCTTGGCGGCGATGTTATCCATAGCGTTCGGCGTTTGTGAGTGAGCAGCAACATGGGCAGAAAAAGCAGCGGCCAGGGCCTGGTTAAGCATCTGCACCTGTGTAGCATGTGGGATGCTATCATCGACAGGGACCGGTCCAGGAATAGGACGCGAAGCAAGGGAAGGGGTTGGGGTCGAAACAGAAACGGACATGGGGCTGTCGGGTCCAAGTGAGGACATTGCCGGAGACGGATGCTGCTGGTGTTGTCGCTGTTGTTGATGAGCTTGTTGAGGCTGTTGCTGTTGCTGTTGCTGTTGCTGTTGCTGTTGCTGTTGCTGTTGCTGCTGTTGCTGTTGCTGCTGCTGTTGCTGCTGTGCGGGGCCAGAAAGAGACATTTTCCTAGCAGCATGGTTCTCGTAATGGCGACGGTAGAGCTCTGCCTTGACATCCTGTAGGATAGTCGAGTTGCCCGTCTTGCCTAGAGCAGACTCGAACGAGAAGACAACCTCGCGCAGGTAGTAGTTCTCGCTTTGGAGGGACTCGATGATGGTCTTGAGCTGGTGCGACTCGTGCTGAAAGCGCTCGGTGGCCTCAAAGTGGGTTTCCTTGAGCTCCTTGAGCATGCCCTCGAGCTGCTGCAGATGACGCTCCTTCCTGTCGCGGAAGGCTCTCTGTGCGGCCCGGTTCTGTTCCTTGCGCACGGCGGGAGAGGCAGGATTGGGCTTACGTCCAGGTTTCTTGCGGGTCTTTGCAGGCGGCTGCAGCGACTCGTCCCGGGTAGTGTCGTGACTCAAGACCGAGTGGCGATCCTGGTCGTCGTCGAGGGTCTCTTCCTCGTCGTCCGAGTGGGGGTCCCGAGCTAGCGAGATGAAGGGCACAAAGAGGGAGGGAGGGAGTAGTTAGTGCGACCGTGCTGACCATGTCTGTGTCTGTGTCTGTGTCTGTGTGTCTATGTCTGTTTGTCAATGTCTGTTCCTGTGCCGTGGGCAGATACGGCAGCATGGCAGATATGGCAGATAGATATGCAAGACACGGAAGATAGGAAAAAGACACGCAGACCGCAGACCCGGCCCAATGACCCGTTTCGTTGGCTTTAAATATGGCAGTACGATACGCCTGCTTGTTATGGCAGTGGCAGGTAGGCAGGTAGGTGACAGCTGCTGTACCTTTCTCGGAGGGAGGCGTGCCCGGGTACGGTCGCTTGTCGGGGCGCACATGGTCTAGATGAGGGGCTGCACTGGCAGGCAGATTCGCCGGCTGGGATGCACTCGAGGCCATTGCAGGGAATGAATCTCGGGATGGACTGAAAAGGGGGAGGGGAGGGAGGGCAACAAAATGAAGGGTAGGATCCAAGCGGGAATGAGAGCGAGAGGGAAAAAGGTGGATTCAATGTGGAGAGAGCGGACAAGGACTGAATGCAGAAGGAAGGGTAGGGAGAAAAAGTGGGTGCGGAGGGGGGGGCAATAAAGATAAGGAAGATGTGGAGAAGAAGGAAGGGAGAGAGAGAGGAAGGGAAGGAAATGACAGAGGGGCGCATGGGGGAAAAGAGAAAGTGAAGGAACGAAAGAAAAGGAAAAAGAGACACAGGTCGGGGGACGTGCACTTACGGGGAGGGGCGGCTTGTTTGCACCAAGGGAGAGGCACACCGTGTGGAAATAAAGAGTGTGTGTTTGTTCTTTCTTTGCTTGCTGGACTCCTCTTCTCTCTCTCTCTCTCTCTCTCTCTCTCTCATTCGCTCCTCCTTCCTTCTCTCCTCATCCTCTCCTCCCTCTCCTCCCACACGAAAACAGAGATCAGACCATTGCTGTTGTTGACCAGGCAAACCTATTCTCTCTCTAAAGTTATTCATGTGTTTGCTCCCAGGCCCTCTGTCCGTTCGCACCCCAAGCCTACACACTCAGGGCTCGTTAGAGCTGCTAGTGCGTTGTTTGTTCAATTTGTGGTTGTTGGGTTCTCGATCAACACAACAACGGCGGCAGCAAAGAGGAACGGGCGCAACAGAAAGACGGAGATTGGCGTGGAGAAAAAAAAATATAAAACAAGTGACCAGTTTATGGTTCAGGTCGCACACTCGCAGAGTAATAGGGGGAGAGAGGGGAGAGCATGGATGGGGGGGGGGGGGCAAGACACCAAGCCTCCCATGAAATGAACCTTTCGTACCACCCCATGGTCACTCACTGCGTGGAGCGTGGTTGTAGAATTTGTAGAACTGAGCGCAAGTAGCAAATCGTCACCTGCAACGACACCCAGACACCGTACACCTTAGCCTGCATCTTCTTGTGATATATGTACAGTGCACGACAACAAGTCACAACAAGAATCAACTGACCTGAGGACAATTGCTACTTGTCCCTCAATTTTTGTCGGAAGTGAAAAAACGATGTATATTTGAACGTTTCGGAGTGCCAGCTTCCAGGCAATACCCGGGGTTTCCGTTTACATGGCCTGGATCAAGAGTTATTATGTTTGCCCATCGAGAATTTGGCCGCCTTCGTTATCCTCACTTTATAAATATGGAACAAAATTATTAAAGGTAATATTATATTTTATTCTGAAGTTTTCAAATGTCGCTCCAGTTTGAAGGAATTCGACGATGAGACTTGTACTTGCGTACCTGGATATCTGCGAGTGCACCATCCATACCCTTGCGATAGGCATCCATATATCGGAAGGACTTCCTTGCGAAATGTTGAATCGTTTTGACGGCAACAGAATTCAAAGCTAACGGTATCGTTTTCTCCAGCCCTTTGAAGGTGTAGTTGCAGTGTGCGCGCGTCTCGACGTATATGGGTTCTTCTTCGTTGAGAGCGTTTAAATGGGTTTTAACTGTATCCGCAGAGGAAAGAGCGACGGCAGCATGAATATCAGCCTGAATTGCACGGGCTTTCTTCAGATGCGCAGTTCGCTTATTGGGTCGCGGCATTTGTTCGGATTGATGTTTGATGATGATGATGATGATGACCAGCCATTTGCCATTTCAATGTGGAGCACATTTTTTTATTCCAGAAAAAAAAAATCCCCCGACCAAAATTTGGCCGCACCTCAAAAATTTGTTGTGACTTGTTGTCGTGCACTGTATCCGGCTCCACGAATTTGAGATTGAGACTCAAATCTCAATTCTAAGCCACCACTTCACGTGACTTCAAGCATGCTACTTTCCTATTCATGTGATAAATCTCAAATTGGTGCATGCTACTTTTTCAGCTACATGACCCACTCAGCTACAAATACCGTCTGTCTGCACGTGGCGCCGCGTCCTTTGGATCTTTTGCCCCTCCTGACAGAAAATAAAAAAAAAAAAAAAAAACGCGAAGGTCAACCTTGGCCATTGCATTGCAGCCCTCCTCCCGTATTAATTTTACTCACTCATCCATCCACTCGCCGACCCACGTACTCTCAAGCCTACTCATTCATTCACTCATCCATTCATTCCCCCCACCCTTGCCACACCTCATTGCTCCACTTTCGTCCACTCACCTTTTTCTCGACAACAGATCTATTGACTGACCCAACAAACACACAAGGCGACCTGGAAAAGACAGATGGAATCCACTTTTGATGCAACAACTGTTGAAGGGCGTCAGATGAGCGCCGCGTCTCACCAAGAACAGCTGGCGTTGCGCATCAATGAGCGTAAGCTTGCAGTCATCCTCCTGCTACTGTACTGTCTTTCCTTCCTTCCTTCCTTCCTTCCTTCTTTCCTTCATTCATTCCTTCCATCATTCTTCCGTACCGAAACCTTGGTATACAGTGAATCAGAAGCTACAAGAACTTGAGACTTCGCGACTGGAAAAACTCAAGCTTTCGGAGTCGCAACCTCGTGCTGCGTCGATGACGGTATGGCGCTTACTGACTTTATTGACTTTTCTCACTCAGTAAAGCCGCATGCATCTTTTTTAGTAGTTACCCTCCTGTAAGCCCCCCTTCATCCTTCCCTCCCTTCCTGACCGTGTTTTATTACCTTATTACCTCCCTCTCCAAGGATTCCCAGGGGCCTCCTGCACAGCCGCCAGAGCTGGAATTCACTCAGGGTTCAAAGCGTAAAGCAAGCGCGTCCAGCAAAAGTCCGCATGAGCAACAGAACCAACAGCAACAGGGTTCCAAGAGAAGACGATGGCAAAGCGGGAGAGCCTCATACTATCGACGTTCAACCACTACTCAAAACCTGCCGTCCTCCCTTGACAACAGCAACACGCCTGGTTCAAAAACCTCTCGAGCTCAATCAGAGCTGCTAGCAGAAACTCTGATCACACCCTTTGATGCCCTAAGACGGAAGAGAATAGTAGATGTGGTTAAGGAGATGAGGAACGAACGTGGCCATAAAATACTCCGAGAAAGAACCATCAAACAGTATGCACCACATCTTGTGGATTTCGAGGTTAGGAATCATAGTTTCCCGCGGATTAAGAATCCAGATGGTATTATAGACGTGCTGCACTGACATTGACATACTTCACTCTCTTACTAGGATTTCTGTGATGAGAAGGGGTATGACGGGGACGACAGATACAGAGTTCGTCCAGAAGCTGTCGCATCCTTTTTGACGGAAAGGGTGTTTACCCGTCGCAAAGTTCTTCTCATCAACCTGCAGCTGGGCTACAACGGAGTAATTGGTCTACGAGAATACGATCCCAAATATTACCCCGTGGAAGCTGAGAAGGAGGCAGAGGAAATCAAGGCTCGTTTCTGCTCAGGTATTCATGCTTTAGTCGAGATACAGGTGGAGGCAAGCGTGAGGCATGACCGACTGAGAACTAATTGTTATATCCCTGTTATATCCCTGTTATATCCCTATGTCCTCAGGTGTAGAACTTGATCCTAGCGAGACCACAAGTGGCGACGTTGAGGAGGAGGAGGAGGAGTTGGATGATTCCGACGCCGAATCTCCCATGGGACTCGCCAAGGCGGCAAAGTTAGTCTCCAAGGCGAAGGTGGCCGAATATTCGGTATCGCCAGATTGTCGGTTCATCGTGCCCGTGGGCAAAGAAACTGTGGAGGCTGTTTTGAAGGCGCTGACTTACAGATGGGAGGTGCAGAACAACCAAAAGCCACAAGATCCACTGAAGGGCGTATTTCAAAAGCCGCGCGATTCAAGGTTGGTTACTAACACACGAGATTCATATTATCGAAGACTTGTCACGGACACCGTGACACCTTGGCCTGACCGTGGAGTATACTGTGCTCAGCGCGACGGTTACAGTGTCGAGGACTTTTTGCGGATGATGGTTATTCTCTGGAAAGGATTCGATACTTGGGACAAGAGAGTAACACTCATTCGAGACCGGATGGCAATCAATCTCCGTCACCAGGCTTTCTTTCGAGATGAGAGTCTACGCCTCATGGGTCTCTCTGACTGCTTTCGCGAAACCCTCAGCACGACGTTCGCTGGTACCAAAACCAAGGTTCATGGCCTGGCTTTCTGTCTGCGTGCCGGTAAGACACAGCCTGATTTCAAGACAGACTTTGCAATGGTCTTAAGGCACAAGGACTACATGCGATGCGGTGTTGGTGCAACTGCTTTCTACTTGTTCGAGCGTTTTCATGTAAGTATTGTTCTGTTGTTCAGAGACGTTGTTAAAAAGAATCAGTTGTGACGGGTCAGTTGAGGGCCAATAGCGGGCGGTTACGAGTACATGGACGATCGGAATGTGAAAAGGGTACGACTATAACTAACGAGAAAATGAGATACTCTTTGTATTTCTGAATTATAATAATACATAGCACCGAGCTGAACCGATCCCGGACTTTACCGACATCAACGTGTGGCCCAAATACAAACTTGTGGTTGGAGAAGATAGAACAAAGGAAATTGACTATGCCACCCAGTGGAGGTCAGTGAAAGCAGCTTTCGCTCTCTGTGGAATTCTTTCCGGTCGAGCTACACATTCTGGTCGTCACTGTGCAGCTCAGGAGTTGCAATTCATGGGTTTGGCTATCGATCACCTTGCGCGAATGGGTCGTTGGGCACACAGTAAGATGCAGGCGTATTTGTCGACTCTTGAAATCCCAGGAGCGTTTGCGATGGCCGGCTTCCACAACGAGCGGTACCGACTTGCCAGAGACTGTCTCACACCGCCGCTGGAACTTCAGCGTCTTGTGTTTCCTTGGATTGAGGACCAGTGCACTGGAGAACATCGAGACGATTGGAGGAAAAAATGTGACAAGATCATGAGGGACGAACCTGAGAGCACCAAGTCCATAATTGAGGAGATCTACAACGGAGTCATGAGCGAGCAAGAGCGGAAGAAGAAGCAGGGGCCAGAAGCGGCTATCGGCAGTAACGCAGGCGCGTCAAAAGGACCAAGTCAACAATCTCAAGATCCGAAGCAGCAGAAGCCGCGTCTCTACTCATACTTTGATATTTCCAAGGATGGCTTTCTTTCCCTCCTCCTTTGGCTCCGTCGGGTCATCATTCAGGACGCAGCTATGTTTTTGAATGATGGCGCCACGAACCACCTCCTTGAAGATCCGATTTTTAAGCATCCCCTGTTCCTGGAGTACAAGGACAGCCTGACTGAAGCAATGAAGAACAACAATATGAGCTCTCAACCAGATACAAACTTGGAGCAGATGGCGCAGTCTCTGCAGGACATGGAGCTCAACCATGCGAATACTTTAGCAGCCTTACGACAAGAGCAACGTTCAACGAAGCAGCAGTTCCAGGAAATTCTCCAGACGATCCAATCCGGGTTCGAAGGCGTTTTTGAGTATATCGATCAAGATTGGCAGAGAAGGAGAGCAGAAGAGGATATCCTTATGGAGAACATTTTTGAAGCAAATCAAACGGCAGCTATTGAAGCAAACCAAAGGGTGCTTCAGGGATTCATGAATCGGCAAAGAACTAGTGCCGACATGTCGACCAATTCTGTATCTTCTGGTATGACGCGAGCCCTGGGCACGGTTTGTGCAAGTCTCGCGCACTTGTCATTGCCATCTCAACCACCCAAAGCGGTCCTCCCGTCTCAACCACCCCGAGGGCTCTTGCCATCGCGACCGTCCCAGGCGTTCTGGCCCTCGCAGCCATCTTCAACTGCTCAGGCTGCTCAGGCTGCTCAGGCTGCTCAGGCGCAACGACAGTCGGAGCCTCCAGCCGTTGTTTCTCCGGCGTTATCATCTCAAGGACATGGTAACACCAGTGCACTGAGCACATTCAAGTTTGATCGAGGTGCATTAACTATTGGGGAGATCTGGAACGAATGCCTTCGGTACGAGGAGGCCAAAAAGGCTAGAGATTTTGTCGAGTTCACAAAATTAGGTCGGTCGGAAGAACGGTATATAAACGAGCGCCAGGTCGTCCTCCATGAAGTCCGGTACATTGTTGGCTTAGGGCAAATTTCTGTCGAAAAAGCCATCCAAGATCTGAGCACTGAACATGCCGAGTCCAAGGAGAGTATCGCGCGCTTTTTGAAAATGTTACGAAAAAGACAGGTGGAAAGAAAGATGAGTCGTGATGGTATTTCCTTTATCAATCAATAGCTCACTCGTCATTGTCTTGTCATCTTGTTATCTCGCTATGTGAAGTCAGTGTCAACTCAACAACTCAACAGCTCAACAATTGAGTAAATAAATAAATGATTTATTAATATTATCGAGTTAATCAAACACAGTAACTCTTTGGGCGGTGGGCGAGGATGGAAGAAAGCAAAAAGTGTCCCATGGACCCAAGTGCCTCTAGTGACATGGGTGACTATGAGGTTATAGAACATTCAATGAGGATAGGGGGGGATGCTAAGGGTATGAAAGTGCACGATAGGGGGAGCAAGAAATAAGAAGAGAGAGTGAGTCAATCGGAAAATGAGTGAATGGAGGGAGTGGATGAGGGAATGTAAGATGCATGTGAAATGAATGGTGCAACCAAGCACCTGTTCACCTTTTCCCTTGTGCCTGTGTCCTGTGCCTTGGGAATTTTTATTTCATGTTTTTTCATACCAGCTACTTCCAGGGTTTTTTGCACGAACACAGAATCTCGTCTAATCTCACCCACTTTAGCTGGTGAGAAGTAAAATCTCGGACGTCAATCTCACAATTTGATATGTTTCACATCACGTGCTTAGAATAATTTCGAGCAGGCTACCGCCACTGTACTGTACTGTACAAAAGATATGGTTGCAAATTTTCTCCGCACCCTGTGCCAAACATTGATCGATGTCCTCAACAATCAAGGGCTTGTTAGCATTCAAAGAGCCTGCTTCCCGTCTCTCGAAAGCAGGAGGGGATCTGTCTTCATCATATATTTCTATTTTGCATTGCATATCCTTGAATCAGCATATACCTAGAGTGACAACAGGTCGCGTCAGTGTTTGACCCTGATCTCTTGATGTTATGGCGAGGTCCGTGTATTGGAAGTGGCCAATTGCTAACAAGCAGCATGGTCGCTGACTGCCCGCGTCCGATAATCTGATAATCCCGGCTTCTGTTCTCTTTCATCACACGCCCTGAAAAGTGATGGAGCGCGGTTACAATTATATGTAAAAAAAAGGTTCAAAAGTTCAAAAGTTTGCCCTCCACAACGTAAAAGGTCTTTCGGCTCCTTCGAGAAGGATTGTTCTTCTCCAATTGACATCTCCAGTTCCTAACCTTGGACATGCATAGTTCCAAACTCACCAACGGAACCCGAGGGCGAATTTGGTTTTTTTAGGGTGGTCGATGCTCTCGCCTCCCCGCTATTTTAATACGGTCTTTCCGGTTCAGCAAATGATCCTAGTCTCCGGAGTGAAGGCTCTCAAAAGAAAAAAAAAAAAAAAAAAAGAGAGACAGAGAGGCATGCTGGCATCCACATGCGAGGACAACCACTTCGCCCTCCCCCAACCTCAGCTGTCCCCCTCCACGTTCCCGCCCCCCAAAACAAAACATTGTCATTTGCTTCTCAAGGTACAATACACAAGTGCACAAAAGGATGCCCTGATCATCCTTATCCTCTTGCAGGGCTACTCCCTTTTGTTTGCACCCGACCACCACAACGCAGTGTGTTTTCATTTCTCGAAATTGCATTTTTCTTTTTTTGGTGTCCAGGGCAAGCAGCTCTGCTTGCAGCCGTCAAAAAGCACATGGGAGTGGACAAAGTGAAAAAAGGCAGCGCAAACAAAAACAAAAGAGAAATGGGTTTTCTCTTTGAACCAGGAAGCTGGTTGTTGTTGAATGAAAGCGGACGGACACATGGCAAGGACCTTGACGCGAGTAGAATACGGTTCCGTGCTCGGTCCAACGCACAGCAAGGCCGCACCGCCTGTTAGGACAAAATGTCAGTCTAACCCGAACGCTGCGTGGGCGAACTGCTCTTCCTTCATCCAAACGACATTAGCATTCAACATCCGCTTGTGTTTTCTCCATCGGACACCGTGAGGGTGACTCTCCGCCTTTCCCTATCTCTCTGTGTCGTCTTCTCTATCGCCAACTTGTTCTTTGAGCTCTCTCGTGCTCGTCTCTGCGCTTGGGGCACTGGCACGGAGCACACATGTGGACTGCAAAAATAATGTTGTAGAGCTGGGAGCAGCACACTTGTGTCGAGACGAACAGTGCACCGATGGTACTTCCAACGATACAACGATACGCGCATTCGCATCCTCACAATCACGATGCCCTCCGTCCCTGTTCTCCTTCCCCTTCCTTCCTTCCTTACTTCCATTACCCTGTCCATCCTTGTGTGCGCATCCAATACCTTCCCCCCCCTCGCCTCCACTGCTCTTGTCTTCTCCCCTTCCTCTTCTCTCTCTTTCCATCCTTGCAGATCCATTGCAATCCCTCGTGATATCGGATGCACCCTTTCGCCCTTGTTCCTGAATATATCGACTCTCCTTCCCCTTGTTATCTCCTTTCTCTTGTCGTCATTTATTCCTTCATTCCTTAGCATTTCACTCATTCCTCATTCTCTTTTATTTTTCATTCCAATCATTTCATTCTTTCGCATTCCTTTCTCCTCTTTTTTTGCATTCGCACTCATCATGGACATGTTCAACACTGACAGTGGGTTCCGGCCACCCCCACCCCTCTCGTTCAACGCGCCAGTCCCTGGACTGTTTGATAAGCCAACGGGCTATTCAGGTAAGCATTCTGCTATTGTTAATAACATCTCGTTACCGCTCAACCTGCTCCTCTTCTGTGATCGATATTTCGATTCAATATTTTTAATTCCAATAATGAAACGCGATAAATGCAATCCCAGTCCGCGCAAAGAGCTTTTCTGGGACGCGTCTCGGCGGTTTTTATTATTTATTTTTCTGGTTTTACTGAATATTTTCCTTCAAATATCTGACACTTTTCAACTCTTTTTCGTTTCTCTTCCACCCAAAACACAAACCAAAAAAGATCTCTTCTCTTCGCCTTCCACAGTCATTTCACCCTCCACTAGTGTGCCCGCCTTCCCTCCAACCTCAGTCCCTCAGCCAGACCCATCTATGATGAGCCTGCTCTTGGGTAGTGGAGGTCACCAAGACGGCGGCCTTTTCAATCCTTCGGAACAACGTTACTTCTCAGAGTTCTTGGACACGCTGGTCGTCGATCAGAACTTTGCCTTTGATCCCAACATGATCCCTTCTCTTCCTAGTCTTCCGAATCTGTCCTTGTTCTCTTTGCCCAATCACGAACAGCAACAGTCCTTGCGGTCTTCTACAGAGACACCAGGGTATCCTCCTTCATTGGACTATGACCAAAGCCCAACCTCGACAACATCCTCTTCCAACTCTGGACCGCTGTACGATCCTGGTGTCGTGGTGCCTTCTCAGGGTGAGAGAAATGGACTGTATTACTACCCCTCAGCCTCCTTGCCAACCAAACGAAGAATGAGCCTTGGCACTACCACAGAGAATGACGGCAGCCAAGACCCTGTTATCGTGGGCAGCAGAATCGAAGCTCCTTTGGATCCAGTCTCGTATCAAAAGGAGACCACCCACAAGATGTCCAAGTTGACCCTAGGCCAGCAGGCCAACAGCGGCAGCCATCACAACCGCGACGATTACTCGCTGAGCAATCCAGACCAGCCACGACGGGATTCCCCTCCTCTTCCTCTTCCAACTCGATACGGTACGCCTCGGCCCATGCTGGCCTCTCATCGCTCAATATCCGGCACTTCTCTGCCTCGTACCCGATCCCATTCGCAGCCCCAGCCGAGGTCAAGTCTTCCTTCACAGACCGTACCGCCGGTGCCGTCGATGACACACCCTTATGGCAGTAATGACTATAGCAATAATCACAGCGAATACGAGTACGAATATGCATCCGATACACCTCTACATCTTCGTCAGCACCGACCCCGTCGTCCACCCGCGCAATTGAACAGCGATGGCAAAGAGGACGTCGATCATAGCAACAGCAGCAACAATAGCAACAGCAATGCCAACGCCTTAACCTCGAACGGCACGATCAAACGCAAGCCCTTCAAGGAACTGTTGACGGAGGAAGAGAAGCGCGCCAACCATATAGCCTCTGAACAAAAAAGACGCAACACGATCCGGAATGGGTTCAGGGACATGACCGAGATTATCCCCGATCTCAAAGATCTCAACAGTTCCAAATCCACCATCTTGTTCAAGGCCGTCGATTTCATTCATACGCTCGAGAAACGGAACCGGATCTTGAAACGACGAGCAGACAAGTTGGAGTCTAGACTCAAGATCAAACAGCAACATCAACAGCAGCTACAGGAACGACAGCAGCAACAGCAGCAGCAACAACAGCGTCATCATCATCATGATCCACAGCAACAGCAACAGCACTTTCAGCAGACCCATTCTTCTTCATTACGGCATCAAGACTTGCGGTCGCGATCACCGTCATCATCATCACAACCAATATCCAACGGCTCTCCTGAACAACATTCACCACCTGGGACAGGGTCCACGCAGATCTATTCTCAAAATTACCCTGTCAAACAAGAGCCCTACAGTCCGTATGCTCGATCAAGTGCTCATCAGCTACAGACTTCTCCCCATCAAAACCAAAGGCAGTTGCAACCTAGTTACCATCCTTCGGATCGGCTACAGGATATTCCTCACCTATACCCTGTGCGATGATGGGCTCTTTTAGAACTTCACCATTATACCCTCTTCCTCCGAAAATTAAAAAGGATATCATAAGTGATCGATCGATCGAGAAAAAAAAATGATGTATTTACATGGTTCGAAGCCAGAGCATTTTTGAGCATCGAATGGGGGGCACAGTCGTGTATCGTGGGGGGGTGGATGGCGTTAAAAGAACAAAGCGTTAAAGAAACAGAATGTGAAAATAAAAACAAGTTAAAAAACAGCAAAGGAGGCAGCCAGGGCCGGCCTTAAGCTCGACTCCTCCTTCGCGACCAGTCGTCAGGGCGTCCTGAAGTCATGGGTCTATCAGGGGGTCCTCCTCCTCCTCCTCCTCCTCCACGGCCTCCTCCGCCGCCACCCCCGCCTCCAAAGCCTGAGCGTCCGGGCTGCATCATCCCTCGAGCATGGTTCATCTGCATCATATTCCGATTGAATGGCAGGCCACGAACTGGAGGTGGAGGTCCTCCTGGACCTCCCATCACAGACATTGGCGGCGGTGGTCCATGATGATACCCACCTCCACGACCTGCGCTAGGCCCATCCGGCGCAAAAAATCCACCTCGACCGCCACCGCCACCGCCTCTAGGACCACCCCCATTGATGCCGCTAGCGCCGCCGAATCCGATCCTGGTGGGTGGAATAGAAGGTCCATGGCCAGAGGACGAAGAATAGTTTGCCATGGAGTTGGGTCCAGTGCCTTTGGGCTTGTTGACGCTCCCATTGCTGCTCCCACCTCGTTGTGAATAGCCTTCGGGAGGTTCATTGTAGTAACTATCCCTTCCACCATTACGACTGGCAGCCGGTCCTGTAGGCGGAGCCAATGAGGTCGGTGAGGTGGAAGTTCCGTTGGAATAGCGCGAGTTGTTGGGTCTTTCTGGAAGTCCATTGGGGTGGTGTTGGTAGTTGCTCCCTCCAGATGTGTGGCGGCTATGGTGGCCACCCGTCGATGAAGAAGAGTTGCTGGAGGGTCCCATGTACTCCGCCCGCGGATACTTTGTTGGCCCATCCGAGCTCCCGCCAAAAGGTCCTGATCCTCGGTGCATGCTGCCTTCTGATATGGAGGGTCCTCCTGGAGGAGAGATACTCCGTTGCCGCTTTGCTTTATGAGAAGGGGTAGGGATCAAAGGCATTGCAAAACTGGTCGGCGTTGAAGAGGTTGAAGAAGCAGAGGATGCAGAGTTACTCATTGGCTTCCTTGGAATCTCCAGGTTGAGTTTTGATCTGTCGATGAACCGTTCATAGTCCCGCCTACGAAACAGTAGAAAGCAAGCCATTAACGACTAAATCAAGATCAGGGTTAAGAAAAATGAGAAAAGAGTCCTGTTCTTCATACCTTCTTCCGCCGAGTTGTCTTGGTGTTTGGTCTGATATCCGATCATGGTCTTGATGATAAGGTCTTCTTGGGTCCGAGTTTGACGAAGCATGGCTCAACGCGCGATCCCTGCGTCCTTCCTCTACTGGTAGTGGTGGATATTTTGGACTTGAGTGTTCCATTGTCCGTGGAGGTAGTTGTGCCGAAGATGGTCCAGAGGGGATCGGATGTGTGGCTGACATTAACAAAGGTGCTGTCGGTGATGGTATCGTCTCAGATTGAAGTGTCGATGGAAGTGTTGCAGCGACAGAAGCGACAGAAGCGACAGAAGCGACAGAAGCAGCAGAAGCAGCAGCAGCAGCAGCAGCGGCAGCAGTGGCTACCTCCTTCTTTTGCAATGCTTCACGAAAGAGCGCAAACAGCCGACTCTTCTCCTTCCTCAGTCCATCTAGTTTTTCAAGAATTTCCAGCTCAACCGGATCGGGTCCTGCAGGCGTCGTCTCCCCTGCAGCATCGAAGGCAACTACACTCGCACTCGTAACAGAAGTTGATTCCATTTCTTGTCTTTCCCGTCCTGTTGATACACCGGCACCATCGATCATCGTCGTTGCTGATGTAACGGCAATTATTGTTGCAGAGCCCTCACTGCGTTTGTCGTCCTTGCCGTTTCCTTGGAGATTATTCTCGGGTACAGCCTCGGAGCCATCCACCATAGATACTGCGTCCGACGGCGAGCCACTTGTTTGTCGTAGATATTCAGTTTTCCAGCGGCTCTTGGCATTCATCAGTCCTGGCCCCGGTGATACTGCGACGACTCCTTTGTTGCTATCATGGTGTTTGTGGTGGTGATGATGATGATGGTGATGAAGATGACCATGGGACTTTCTTGACGGTGACGCAGTCGCGGAGCGAGAGGCCGAGGCTAGTACATAACAAAGTAGAAGAAAGGGGACACACAAAAACGGACAGTGAGTAAAACAAGAGCGACAGTGAAGGGCGCCTTTTGAGCCATCTTCAAAAAAAAAAAAAAAAAAAAAAGAAAAAAGAGAGAGAGAGAGGAAAGAAAAAAAGGTCTGCCCTGCCCTGCCCTGTCAACAAACAAACAAACAAACAACGAACGAGCGAGCGAGCAAGAGAGCACTTTTTCACCCTCCTCTCCTTCTCTCTCGTCCTTGCCTTTAGGGCGCAAAGGATCGCTGACCCTCTGGCTCTCGTACATTCGCCACTCTAGTCTCCCTCTGCTCGCTCTCGGGCGTTTTTTTATTTTTTTTATTCACTTCTTCTCTTTGTCCTCTTGCCATGACGGACGTTGAGAGACTTCCTTTTTGTTGGCATCATAGTAGCAGCCCCTCTCGGCCAACCCTCGATGAATCAACACCCACTCCCCCTCTCCCTCTTTGTCGCCTCTCATTCCTATCAAGGACAGATTGGCAGCGTGGTTCTCTTGATTGTAGCATTTCTCATATCAAATTTGATTAGATCGATCATGCTGCTGCACGCATCAACATCTTTCGTTTGCCTCGAGGGTTCGTTGACCTCTTGTTCAGTCTTCATCCACGGCTCATTAAAAAGTGATTGCCCAAACAACAACAACAAAAAAAAAGACATGATGAAAAAGGCTGTTCCGTTCTAGTAAGAAAAGAGGCGTTGGGCAGAGTAGGGCAGGTGGGATGCAAGAAGTCTTGTTGGCGTACCTTTCCTGGCAGCAGCACCACTGGCGACTATCTTGGGTGAGTTCTCAAGAAAAGACTCGTCTTCCTCGGTAGAGGCCTCCTCCTCGTCAACCTCCCGTTGACGCACAATCCGTTTGGCTAGAGCACGACGAATGATCGCATTCCGGTCTGGATCCACTTGGAATTCAAACACGGTCATTCAACTGTTGTTGTTGTAGTAGCTGCTGTTGTTGATGTCGATGCTTTGTTTTTTTGTTGCCTTTTCTTGTTCAAGAAAAAAAAGGAGAGGGTCGTAAAGAGGCGATGCGATGTGAATGAGCGGTGGGTCAAGGTGTTGATTTTTACGTTGGGGAGTGAGAGAGATGAAGGCCGAGGATTAAGACAAGATCGCCTTTTTTTTTCTTCTTTGAATGCAGGAATGGAAGGAAGGAAGGAGGTGCAGGATCGTGAGAGAGAAACGATACAGTGAAAGAATGAAGGGGAGAGGCTGAGCTGGAGTGTGGGAATGAATGAATGAATGAACGAATGAGGAGAGTGGCTCGAAGGAAAGAAAAGACGAGAGAAGAAAGAGAAGGGAGGAAGGACCCGAAGGATTGTCCCCTCTGGGTTCAGTTCTGTTCTGTGCTGCTCTGACAGCGGGTGTTCGAGACATTTCGAAGAGCGAGTGAGACGGAGCAGCAGACGGTGGCACACACGGACAGCACACATCACACACTCACACACACAGTCACAGGACTCTCTCTGGGTCTGTTGAACAAGAAAAAAGGGATCGTCCCTTCCTTCCTTCTCTTCTTTTCCTCCCATCTCTTCCCTTCCTCTCTCCCCTCTCCCCTCTCCTCTTCCACTCGCCTCCCCTTTTCCGTCCGAGCCTGAACCCTCAGAGACGTTTTTCATGTTTCGTGCACTCAAAAGGGTCGAATTCTACCTCCCTCCTGCATACGTGTCGAGCCCACAACTGCTCCCGGGTTGACCCTTCATTCAAATTCCATGCAAGGTCCCTTCCAAAAAGGTTACTTGCCCCTGGAGCGGAGCGGGCAACATTTGAGCCCCCCTCCACCAGGCCTCCTTCCACCTGCGTTGTGGGCGCTGCAATCAAGTTGTCACTGTCGTTGTTTGTTGTCGTCGCCGTCCTCTTTTTTATTATTATTATTTTTTTCACCATCGACACAAGGCACGGGCCAGTGCGCACCGTTTGTCCTTGACAAGGCGCATGCTGTCAATTACCTGCTGACTCGCCGATAAGCTCTTGGCCGCAAATCATCTCCTCCATGGTAGGTTTCATCCCATACCATAACAAACCAAAAAAAAAAAAGAAAAAGAAAAAAAAAGAGCAGGTTAGTTCGTCGCGTCTTTTCGCGTCTTTTTTTTTGTGTTACTAAAATGGCCAAGACCCTTTTCATTTGTTTTTTCCCGCCAAAACGCCAAAACGAACAAGGCAAAAAAAAAGGTTGCGCCCCCACTCACATGTGTCCAATTGAGAATCTCACTTCCAAATCATCAAGAAATTAGATGCCCCTTGCGGCCAATGGCACTGAAATACTCGGGGCTCTCGATCTGCGCTGCGCTGTTACGACGAAAATGACAATAGTAAGATGCAGGTTGTTTGCCGTGGTTGTAGTCACTGACTGTTTTTGCCAATGGTAATCTCCAACACCACCTCTCTATCTCTTTCCCTTCA
>CAUYJH010000065.1:7500-10000 GCA_963573315.1 Entomortierella parvispora
TTGCCATCTTCAAAAAAATTGGTGGCAACAAACACATGCATCTACATTACTCGTTTCATTCCAACCTTACAGACTTGAGACTCGATACAGACGTTGTCATTGGCGATACCCCTCGAATGCAGTTAGAGGGAAGAGAATCGAATCAGCCATTGTCAATCAATTGCTCAAGAAAGGTTGAAAAAAGAGCTTATTGTCACTATGTATATGAAATTGGTGGCAACAAACACATGCACCTTCATTGCTCCTCTCATTCCAACCATGTCCACTTGAATGATGGTACCCCTCCATGTCCCCGTGTCAGAAGTATCAAGGACTCGAGTATCAAGGCACCATCATTTGATCTTGGTGCCATAAAACGCCCCCAAACACCACTGCGCCACCAAAAATAGACTGTCTGCGATGCAGCATTTGCACGGGAACGCCACCAGTGACGCCAGTGCCACCAAACGCGTACAACGACAACGCCACCAAACGGCGACCAGTGCCACCAAATGCGCTATTTGGACCCATTATGCGTGGGAACAGCCAAGATCTTGCTATCTGGAGGCATTATGCGTAGAAAACCATGGAGATTCCGGTACTCACGTGGCTGGCGACCCGCTATGTGGACCCATTATGCGCGGGAACAGCCAAGATCTTGCTATTTGGACCCATTATGCGCGGGATCAGTCAAGATCTTGCTATCTGGAGGCATTATGCGTAGAAAACCATGGAGATTCCGGTACTCACGTGGCTGGCGACCCGCTATGTGGACCCATTATGCGCGGGAACAGCCAAGATCTTGCTATTTGGACCCATTATGCGCGGGATCAGCCAAGATCTTGCTATCTGGAGGCATTATGCGTAGAAAACCATGGAGATTCCGGTACTCACGTGGCTGGCGACCCGCTATGTGGACCCATTATGCGCGAGAACAGCCAAGATCTTGCTATTTGGACCCATTATGCGCGGGATCTTGCTATCTGGAGGCATTATGTGTTGGGACCATGGAGATGTTGGTGTTCACGTGGTCGAGAATGCGTATTTTGTGTAAGAAATGTGTCGGAAAGGCGTAGGAAACGCGTCGGAAAGGCGTAGGAAACGCGTCGGAAAGGCGTAGGAATCGTAGAAATGGTGGCAAGTTGTGCTGCTTGGTGGCGGCAGCATAGAGAGTTGTAGTATTTGGTGGCAAGCCGCGTAAATTGGTGGCGGGCCGTTAGATTTGGTGGCAAACACGTGGTTGATGGCAAGTTGTGCTCTTTGCTGTCAGGCATGTGTTGACGACAGTGTAGAGACGTGTTGGTGGTGTGTTGGAGGTGAAACAAAGATGCGTTGCTGAAAGTGGGGAGATGTGTTGGGGACAGTGAAGAGTCATGTTGGCGGCAGTGTGGATTCATGTTGGGAAGAGTGTAGAGACTAGTTTGATGGCACTCTCTGTGCTCGTGGTCTCTTGGACATGGATCGAGTGGTTCTTCTGACACCCACAGACGAGCCCGAACGATGGCAAAGCAAAAGGTGATGATCAGAATAAGCCTTTCTGATGGATCTTGTCCATATGTCCAAGCTGTGCGAGCTAAATAATAAAAAAAAAAAAAAAAAAAAAAAAAATTACAGCACAGAGTATTCCCATGTGGTCCCCCACCATAGTACTGACTCTGCCATCAACTGTTTAACTGCGCAGATCGGACGGGATGCGGTGGGTTTAGTTGTGTATGGCCGTAATTCGAAAGTCTCTAAAAATTTCTTGTTCATGTACCGACGGAAATTTCCTCATTAGGTAATTTTTTTCGAATTTTTGACTGACCACAAATATGACTTTTAACCACAAATTTAACGTTGATCACTAGTGACCGCAGGAGCCAAAGGCCTTATTTTAGGGTTTTTAGTGGGGCACTTTAATAGTAATAATAGTCCTGATCATGTGACAAAGTCTCCGCAGCCATTTATACTTGCTTCCAAGCATAGTTAATCAAGGTTTCCTTACTATATAGCTAATCACATGTTACCATGTATATGGTGTTTCGTTAGAATAAAAATTATATTTTCATGATTACCTTTTATGGGATAAGTGCTTATTACGGCTTTATTCCAAGTAATAGATAGAGTTGATTTTTATTCACTATGAGTAAATACCACTGTGAAATGACTGCGCTTTTAAAAAATCAACTTTTTCCGCTCATTATTGTAGAAAAGGAAGTGAAAGGAGAACAGAGAGCGAAAGCTCTGCTGTTCTTATTGAGTTTCTTTTTCTGCATCTGAGGTTACTCGAACGATTCCAGTCTTCGCCTCCATTTACTTGGGAGCGAAGGGTTGTGCCAATCTATTAGAGTAGTGTTCAATCCCACGGCTCAAGAATTTGCTTTGCTGGCGAGATTTGGTGTTTGCATCAGATCTTAAAGGTCATTCAAGTTCAAGGACCAACCTTCTACTAGTCGGCAATGTATTGCACACTGCCGACGAAAGAAAAACTCGTGTGTACTGCTTCTCCATGAGAAAAAATACCACAAAACAATTGGGAGTC
>CAUYJH010000066.1:0-2500 GCA_963573315.1 Entomortierella parvispora
ACCCAGTCAGGACAGTACAAACCAAAGGCAGACCGTCCAACCAGGCCTAAAATTCAACTACGAGCTTTTTAACTGCAACAACTTTAATATACGCTATTGGAGCTGGAATTACCGCGGCTGCTGGCACCAGACTTGCCCTCCAATTGTTCCTCGTTAAGAGATTTAAATTGTACTCATTCCAATTACAAGACTAGAAAGCCCTGTATTGTTATTTATTGTCACTACCTCCCCGTATCGGGATTGGGTAATTTGCGCGCCTGCTGCCTTCCTTGGATGTGGTAGCCGTTTCTCAGGCTCCCTCTCCGGAATCGAACCCTAATTCCCCGTTACCCGTTAAAACCATGGTAGGCCTCTATCCTACCATCGAAAGTTGATAGGGCAGAAATTTGAATGAAACATCGCCAGCACAAGGCCATGCGATTCGAAAAGTTATTATGAATCACCAGACAAGCGGTTGCCCGCGTTGGTTTTTTATCTAATAAATACATCCCTTCCAGAAGTCGGGATTTTTAGCATGTATTAGCTCTAGAATTACCACGGTTATCCAAGTAGTAAGGTATAATCAAATAAACTATAACTGATTTAATGAGCCATTCGCAGTTTCACAGTACAAAGTTGTTTATACTTAGACATGCATGGCTTAATCTTTGAGACAAGCATATGACTACTGGCAGGATCAACCAGGTAACTCTTGTAAATAAAGAGAATCATACAGAGAACCGAAAAGACGGCCCTCGTACTCAACTCTTTACTCGTCACTGCAGTCCTTTTGAGGGAACCGCAGATCAGGAAGTGTTATTTGAATTGATAGATCAATCTCAATTGCTCGAGAGAGATCACATTGACCGAATTTGAGCGATGGTTGAAGACGAGTCTCCTTCCAAGCACCCTCTTTCGGATCAACATCCTATTGCCAGACTTTTTTTTTCCTCAAGACCGCATCGCAAAAATAAATTTTGCAAAGCTGCCTCGTTGGAGGAAGTTCAATGCATCAGTCACACCTTTTGAAAGGCGGCTACTGATCCAGAGCGACTCCCAATTGTTTTGTGGTATTTTTTCTCATGGAGAAGCAGTACACACGAGTTTTTCTTTCGTCGGCAGTGTGCAATACATTGCCGACTAGTAGAAGGTTGGTCCTTGAACTTGAATGACCTTTAAGATCTGATGCAAACACCAAATCTCGCCAGCAAAGCAAATTCTTGAGCCGTGGGATTGAACACTACTCTAATAGATTGGCACAACCCTTCGCTCCCAAGTAAATGGAGGCGAAGACTGGAATCGTTCGAGTAACCTCAGATGCAGAAAAAGAAACTCAATAAGAACAGCAGAGCTTTCGCTCTCTGTTCTCCTTTCACTTCCTTTTCTACAATAATGAGCGGAAAAAGTTGATTTTTTAAAAGCGCAGTCATTTCACAGTGGTATTTACTCATAGTGAATAAAAATCAACTCTATCTATTACTTGGAATAAAGCCGTAATAAGCACTTATCCCATAAAAGGTAATCATGAAAATATAATTTTTATTCTAACGAAACACCATATACATGGTAACATGTGATTAGCTATATAGTAAGGAAACCTTGATTAACTATGCTTGGAAGCAAGTATAAATGGCTGCGGAGACTTTGTCACATGATCAGGACTATTATTACTATTAAAGTGCCCCACTAAAAACCCTAAAATAAGGCCTTTGGCTCCTGCGGTCACTAGTGATCAACGTTAAATTTGTGGTTAAAAGTCATATTTGTGGTCAGTCAAAAATTCGAAAAAAATTACCTAATGAGGAAATTTCCGTCGGTACATGAACAAGAAATTTTTAGAGACTTTCGAATTACGGCCATACACAACTAAACCCACCGCATCCCGTCCGATCTGCGCAGTTAAACAGTTGATGGCAGAGTCAGTACTATGGTGGGGGACCACATGGGAATACTCTGTGCTGTAATTTTTTTTTTTTTTTTTTTTTTTTTTTATTATTTAGCTCGCACAGCTTGGACATATGGACAAGATCCATCAGAAAGGCTTATTCTGATCATCACCTTTTGCTTTGCCATCGTTCGGGCTCGTCTGTGGGTGTCAGAAGAACCACTCGATCCATGTCCAAGAGACCACGAGCACAGAGAGTGCCATCAAACTAGTCTCTACACTCTTCCCAACATGAATCCACACTGCCGCCAACATGACTCTTCACTGTCCCCAACACATCTCCCCACTTTCAGCAACGCATCTTTGTTTCACCTCCAACACACCACCAACACGTCTCTACACTGTCGTCAACACATGCCTGACAGCAAAGAGCACAACTTGCCATCAACCACGTGTTTGCCACCAAATCTAACGGCCCGCCACCAATTTACGCGGCTTGCCACCAAATACTACAACTCTCTATGCTGCCGCCACCAAGCAGCACAACTTGCCACCATTTCTACGATTCCTACGCCTTTCCGACGCGTTTCCTACGCCTTTCCGACGCGTTTCCTACGCCTTTCCGACACATTTCTT
>CAUYJH010000066.1:10000-12500 GCA_963573315.1 Entomortierella parvispora
TTGTTTATACTTAGACATGCATGGCTTAATCTTTGAGACAAGCATATGACTACTGGCAGGATCAACCAGGTAACTCTTGTAAATAAAGAGAATCATACAGAGAACCGAAAAGACGGCCCTCGTACTCAACTCTTTACTCGTCACTGCAGTCCTTTTGAGGGAACCGCAGATCAGGAAGTGTTATTTGAATTGATAGATCAATCTCAATTGCTCGAGAGAGATCACATTGACCGAATTTGAGCGATGGTTGAAGACGAGTCTCCTTCCAAGCACCCTCTTTCGGATCAACATCCTATTGCCAGACTTTTTTTTTCCTCAAGACCGCATCGCAAAAATAAATTTTGCAAAGCTGCCTCGTTGGAGGAAGTTCAATGCATCAGTCACACCTTTTGAAAGGCGGCTACTGATCCAGAGCGACTCCCAATTGTTTTGTGGTATTTTTTCTCATGGAGAAGCAGTACACACGAGTTTTTCTTTCGTCGGCAGTGTGCAATACATTGCCGACTAGTAGAAGGTTGGTCCTTGAACTTGAATGACCTTTAAGATCTGATGCAAACACCAAATCTCGCCAGCAAAGCAAATTCTTGAGCCGTGGGATTGAACACTACTCTAATAGATTGGCACAACCCTTCGCTCCCAAGTAAATGGAGGCGAAGACTGGAATCGTTCGAGTAACCTCAGATGCAGAAAAAGAAACTCAATAAGAACAGCAGAGCTTTCGCTCTCTGTTCTCCTTTCACTTCCTTTTCTACAATAATGAGCGGAAAAAGTTGATTTTTTAAAAGCGCAGTCATTTCACAGTGGTATTTACTCATAGTGAATAAAAATCAACTCTATCTATTACTTGGAATAAAGCCGTAATAAGCACTTATCCCATAAAAGGTAATCATGAAAATATAATTTTTATTCTAACGAAACACCATATACATGGTAACATGTGATTAGCTATATAGTAAGGAAACCTTGATTAACTATGCTTGGAAGCAAGTATAAATGGCTGCGGAGACTTTGTCACATGATCAGGACTATTATTACTATTAAAGTGCCCCACTAAAAACCCTAAAATAAGGCCTTTGGCTCCTGCGGTCACTAGTGATCAACGTTAAATTTGTGGTTAAAAGTCATATTTGTGGTCAGTCAAAAATTCGAAAAAAATTACCTAATGAGGAAATTTCCGTCGGTACATGAACAAGAAATTTTTAGAGACTTTCGAATTACGGCCATACACAACTAAACCCACCGCATCCCGTCCGATCTGCGCAGTTAAACAGTTGATGGCAGAGTCAGTACTATGGTGGGGGACCACATGGGAATACTCTGTGCTGTAATTTTTTTTTTTTTTTTTTTTTTTTTTATTATTTAGCTCGCACAGCTTGGACATATGGACAAGATCCATCAGAAAGGCTTATTCTGATCATCACCTTTTGCTTTGCCATCGTTCGGGCTCGTCTGTGGGTGTCAGAAGAACCACTCGATCCATGTCCAAGAGACCACGAGCACAGAGAGTGCCATCAAACTAGTCTCTACACTCTTCCCAACATGAATCCACACTGCCGCCAACATGACTCTTCACTGTCCCCAACACATCTCCCCACTTTCAGCAACGCATCTTTGTTTCACCTCCAACACACCACCAACACGTCTCTACACTGTCGTCAACACATGCCTGACAGCAAAGAGCACAACTTGCCATCAACCACGTGTTTGCCACCAAATCTAACGGCCCGCCACCAATTTACGCGGCTTGCCACCAAATACTACAACTCTCTATGCTGCCGCCACCAAGCAGCACAACTTGCCACCATTTCTACGATTCCTACGCCTTTCCGACGCGTTTCCTACGCCTTTCCGACGCGTTTCCTACGCCTTTCCGACACATTTCTTACACAAAATACGCATTCTCGACCACGTGAACACCAACATCTCCATGGTCCCAACACATAATGCCTCCAGATAGCAAGATCCCGCGCATAATGGGTCCAAATAGCAAGATCTTGGCTGTTCTCGCGCATAATGGGTCCACATAGCGGGTCGCCAGCCACGTGAGTACCGGAATCTCCATGGTTTTCTACGCATAATGCCTCCAGATAGCAAGATCTTGGCTGATCCCGCGCATAATGGGTCCAAATAGCAAGATCTTGGCTGTTCCCGCGCATAATGGGTCCACATAGCGGGTCGCCAGCCACGTGAGTACCGGAATCTCCATGGTTTTCTACGCATAATGCCTCCAGATAGCAAGATCTTGACTGATCCCGCGCATAATGGGTCCAAATAGCAAGATCTTGGCTGTTCCCGCGCATAATGGGTCCACATAGCGGGTCGCCAGCCACGTGAGTACCGGAATCTCCATGGTTTTCTACGCATAATGCCTCCAGATAGCAAGATCTTGGCTGTTCCCACGCATAATGGGTCCAAATAGCGCATTTTGGTGGCACTGGTCGCCGTTTGGTGGCGTTGTCGTTGTACGCGTTTGGTGGCACTGGCGTCACTGGTGGCGTTC
>CAUYJH010000066.1:57500-60000 GCA_963573315.1 Entomortierella parvispora
AGCAAAGCAAATTCTTGAGCCGTGGGATTGAACACTACTCTAATAGATTGGCACAACCCTTCGCTCCCAAGTAAATGGAGGCGAAGACTGGAATCGTTCGAGTAACCTCAGATGCAGAAAAAGAAACTCAATAAGAACAGCAGAGCTTTCGCTCTCTGTTCTCCTTTCACTTCCTTTTCTACAATAATGAGCGGAAAAAGTTGATTTTTTAAAAGCGCAGTCATTTCACAGTGGTATTTACTCATAGTGAATAAAAATCAACTCTATCTATTACTTGGAATAAAGCCGTAATAAGCACTTATCCCATAAAAGGTAATCATGAAAATATAATTTTTATTCTAACGAAACACCATATACATGGTAACATGTGATTAGCTATATAGTAAGGAAACCTTGATTAACTATGCTTGGAAGCAAGTATAAATGGCTGCGGAGACTTTGTCACATGATCAGGACTATTATTACTATTAAAGTGCCCCACTAAAAACCCTAAAATAAGGCCTTTGGCTCCTGCGGTCACTAGTGATCAACGTTAAATTTGTGGTTAAAAGTCATATTTGTGGTCAGTCAAAAATTCGAAAAAAATTACCTAATGAGGAAATTTCCGTCGGTACATGAACAAGAAATTTTTAGAGACTTTCGAATTACGGCCATACACAACTAAACCCACCGCATCCCGTCCGATCTGCGCAGTTAAACAGTTGATGGCAGAGTCAGTACTATGGTGGGGGACCACATGGGAATACTCTGTGCTGTAATTTTTTTTTTTTTTTTTTTTTTTTTTATTATTTAGCTCGCACAGCTTGGACATATGGACAAGATCCATCAGAAAGGCTTATTCTGATCATCACCTTTTGCTTTGCCATCGTTCGGGCTCGTCTGTGGGTGTCAGAAGAACCACTCGATCCATGTCCAAGAGACCACGAGCACAGAGAGTGCCATCAAACTAGTCTCTACACTCTTCCCAACATGAATCCACACTGCCGCCAACATGACTCTTCACTGTCCCCAACACATCTCCCCACTTTCAGCAACGCATCTTTGTTTCACCTCCAACACACCACCAACACGTCTCTACACTGTCGTCAACACATGCCTGACAGCAAAGAGCACAACTTGCCATCAACCACGTGTTTGCCACCAAATCTAACGGCCCGCCACCAATTTACGCGGCTTGCCACCAAATACTACAACTCTCTATGCTGCCGCCACCAAGCAGCACAACTTGCCACCATTTCTACGATTCCTACGCCTTTCCGACGCGTTTCCTACGCCTTTCCGACGCGTTTCCTACGCCTTTCCGACACATTTCTTACACAAAATACGCATTCTCGACCACGTGAACACCAACATCTCCATGGTCCCAACACATAATGCCTCCAGATAGCAAGATCCCGCGCATAATGGGTCCAAATAGCAAGATCTTGGCTGTTCTCGCGCATAATGGGTCCACATAGCGGGTCGCCAGCCACGTGAGTACCGGAATCTCCATGGTTTTCTACGCATAATGCCTCCAGATAGCAAGATCTTGGCTGATCCCGCGCATAATGGGTCCAAATAGCAAGATCTTGGCTGTTCCCGCGCATAATGGGTCCACATAGCGGGTCGCCAGCCACGTGAGTACCGGAATCTCCATGGTTTTCTACGCATAATGCCTCCAGATAGCAAGATCTTGGCTGATCCCGCGCATAATGGGTCCAAATAGCAAGATCTTGGCTGTTCCCGCGCATAATGGGTCCACATAGCGGGTCGCCAGCCACGTGAGTACCGGAATCTCCATGGTTTTCTACGCATAATGCCTCCAGATAGCAAGATCTTGACTGATCCCGCGCATAATGGGTCCAAATAGCAAGATCTTGGCTGTTCCCCGCGCATAATGGGTCCACATAGCGGGTCGCCAGCCACGTGAGTACCGGAATCTCCATGGTTTTCTACGCATAATGCCTCCAGATAGCAAGATCTTGGCTGTTCCCACGCATAATGGGTCCAAATAGCGCATTTGGTGGCACTGGTCGCCGTTTGGTGGCGTTGTCGTTGTACGCGTTTGGTGGCACTGGCGTCACTGGTGGCGTTCCCGTGCAAATGCTGCATCGCAGACAGTCTATTTTTGGTGGCGCAGTGGTGTTTGGGGGCGTTTTATGGCACCAAGATCAAATGATGGTGCCTTGATACTCGAGTCCTTGATACTTCTGACACGGGGACATGGAGGGGTACCATCATTCAAGTGGACATGGTTGGAATGAGAGGAGCAATGAAGGTGCATGTGTTTGTTGCCACCAATTTCATATACATAGTGACAATAAGCTCTTTTTTCAACCTTTCTTGAGCAATTGATTGACAATGGCTGATTCGATTCTCTTCCCTCTAACTGCATTCGAGGGGTATCGCCAATGACAACGTCTGTATCGAGTCTCAAGTCTGTAAGGTTGGAATGAAACGAGTAATGTAGATGCATGTGTTTGTTGCCACCAATTTTTTTGAAGATGGCAACCATTCTTTT
>CAUYJH010000068.1:7500-10000 GCA_963573315.1 Entomortierella parvispora
ATGGTACCCCTCCATGTCCCCGTGTCAGAAGTATCAAGGACTCGAGTATCAAGGCACCATCATTTGATCTTGGTGCCATAAAACGCCCCCAAACACCACTGCGCCACCAAAAATAGACTGTCTGCGATGCAGCATTTGCACGGGAACGCCACCAGTGACGCCAGTGCCACCAAACGCGTACAACGACAACGCCACCAAACGGCGACCAGTGCCACCAAATGCGCTATTTGGACCCATTATGCGTGGGAACAGCCAAGATCTTGCTATCTGGAGGCATTATGCGTAGAAAACCATGGAGATTCCGGTACTCACGTGGCTGGCGACCCGCTATGTGGACCCATTATGCGCGGGAACAGCCAAGATCTTGCTATTTGGACCCATTATGCGCGGGATCAGTCAAGATCTTGCTATCTGGAGGCATTATGCGTAGAAAACCATGGAGATTCCGGTACTCACGTGGCTGGCGACCCGCTATGTGGACCCATTATGCGCGGGAACAGCCAAGATCTTGCTATTTGGACCCATTATGCGCGGGATCAGCCAAGATCTTGCTATCTGGAGGCATTATGCGTAGAAAACCATGGAGATTCCGGTACTCACGTGGCTGGCGACCCGCTATGTGGACCCATTATGCGCGAGAACAGCCAAGATCTTGCTATTTGGACCCATTATGCGCGGGATCTTGCTATCTGGAGGCATTATGTGTTGGGACCATGGAGATGTTGGTGTTCACGTGGTCGAGAATGCGTATTTTGTGTAAGAAATGTGTCGGAAAGGCGTAGGAAACGCGTCGGAAAGGCGTAGGAAACGCGTCGGAAAGGCGTAGGAATCGTAGAAATGGTGGCAAGTTGTGCTGCTTGGTGGCGGCAGCATAGAGAGTTGTAGTATTTGGTGGCAAGCCGCGTAAATTGGTGGCGGGCCGTTAGATTTGGTGGCAAACACGTGGTTGATGGCAAGTTGTGCTCTTTGCTGTCAGGCATGTGTTGACGACAGTGTAGAGACGTGTTGGTGGTGTGTTGGAGGTGAAACAAAGATGCGTTGCTGAAAGTGGGGAGATGTGTTGGGGACAGTGAAGAGTCATGTTGGCGGCAGTGTGGATTCATGTTGGGAAGAGTGTAGAGACTAGTTTGATGGCACTCTCTGTGCTCGTGGTCTCTTGGACATGGATCGAGTGGTTCTTCTGACACCCACAGACGAGCCCGAACGATGGCAAAGCAAAAGGTGATGATCAGAATAAGCCTTTCTGATGGATCTTGTCCATATGTCCAAGCTGTGCGAGCTAAATAATAAAAAAAAAAAAAAAAAAAAAAAAAATTACAGCACAGAGTATTCCCATGTGGTCCCCCACCATAGTACTGACTCTGCCATCAACTGTTTAACTGCGCAGATCGGACGGGATGCGGTGGGTTTAGTTGTGTATGGCCGTAATTCGAAAGTCTCTAAAAATTTCTTGTTCATGTACCGACGGAAATTTCCTCATTAGGTAATTTTTTTCGAATTTTTGACTGACCACAAATATGACTTTTAACCACAAATTTAACGTTGATCACTAGTGACCGCAGGAGCCAAAGGCCTTATTTTAGGGTTTTTAGTGGGGCACTTTAATAGTAATAATAGTCCTGATCATGTGACAAAGTCTCCGCAGCCATTTATACTTGCTTCCAAGCATAGTTAATCAAGGTTTCCTTACTATATAGCTAATCACATGTTACCATGTATATGGTGTTTCGTTAGAATAAAAATTATATTTTCATGATTACCTTTTATGGGATAAGTGCTTATTACGGCTTTATTCCAAGTAATAGATAGAGTTGATTTTTATTCACTATGAGTAAATACCACTGTGAAATGACTGCGCTTTTAAAAAATCAACTTTTTCCGCTCATTATTGTAGAAAAGGAAGTGAAAGGAGAACAGAGAGCGAAAGCTCTGCTGTTCTTATTGAGTTTCTTTTTCTGCATCTGAGGTTACTCGAACGATTCCAGTCTTCGCCTCCATTTACTTGGGAGCGAAGGGTTGTGCCAATCTATTAGAGTAGTGTTCAATCCCACGGCTCAAGAATTTGCTTTGCTGGCGAGATTTGGTGTTTGCATCAGATCTTAAAGGTCATTCAAGTTCAAGGACCAACCTTCTACTAGTCGGCAATGTATTGCACACTGCCGACGAAAGAAAAACTCGTGTGTACTGCTTCTCCATGAGAAAAAATACCACAAAACAATTGGGAGTCGCTCTGGATCAGTAGCCGCCTTTCAAAAGGTGTGACTGATGCATTGAACTTCCTCCAACGAGGCAGCTTTGCAAAATTTATTTTTGCGATGCGGTCTTGAGGAAAAAAAAAGTCTGGCAATAGGATGTTGATCCGAAAGAGGGTGCTTGGAAGGAGACTCGTCTTCAACCATCGCTCAAATTCGGTCAATGTGATCTCTCTCGAGCAATTGAGATTGATCTATCAATTCAAATAACACTTCCTGATCTGCGGTTCCCTCAAAAGGACTGCAGT
>CAUYJH010000068.1:17500-18891 GCA_963573315.1 Entomortierella parvispora
CCGCTATGTGGACCCATTATGCGCGAGAACAGCCAAGATCTTGCTATTTGGACCCATTATGCGCGGGATCTTGCTATCTGGAGGCATTATGTGTTGGGACCATGGAGATGTTGGTGTTCACGTGGTCGAGAATGCGTATTTTGTGTAAGAAATGTGTCGGAAAGGCGTAGGAAACGCGTCGGAAAGGCGTAGGAAACGCGTCGGAAAGGCGTAGGAATCGTAGAAATGGTGGCAAGTTGTGCTGCTTGGTGGCGGCAGCATAGAGAGTTGTAGTATTTGGTGGCAAGCCGCGTAAATTGGTGGCGGGCCGTTAGATTTGGTGGCAAACACGTGGTTGATGGCAAGTTGTGCTCTTTGCTGTCAGGCATGTGTTGACGACAGTGTAGAGACGTGTTGGTGGTGTGTTGGAGGTGAAACAAAGATGCGTTGCTGAAAGTGGGGAGATGTGTTGGGGACAGTGAAGAGTCATGTTGGCGGCAGTGTGGATTCATGTTGGGAAGAGTGTAGAGACTAGTTTGATGGCACTCTCTGTGCTCGTGGTCTCTTGGACATGGATCGAGTGGTTCTTCTGACACCCACAGACGAGCCCGAACGATGGCAAAGCAAAAGGTGATGATCAGAATAAGCCTTTCTGATGGATCTTGTCCATATGTCCAAGCTGTGCGAGCTAAATAATAAAAAAAAAAAAAAAAAAAAAAAAAATTACAGCACAGAGTATTCCCATGTGGTCCCCCACCATAGTACTGACTCTGCCATCAACTGTTTAACTGCGCAGATCGGACGGGATGCGGTGGGTTTAGTTGTGTATGGCCGTAATTCGAAAGTCTCTAAAAATTTCTTGTTCATGTACCGACGGAAATTTCCTCATTAGGTAATTTTTTTCGAATTTTTGACTGACCACAAATATGACTTTTAACCACAAATTTAACGTTGATCACTAGTGACCGCAGGAGCCAAAGGCCTTATTTTAGGGTTTTTAGTGGGGCACTTTAATAGTAATAATAGTCCTGATCATGTGACAAAGTCTCCGCAGCCATTTATACTTGCTTCCAAGCATAGTTAATCAAGGTTTCCTTACTATATAGCTAATCACATGTTACCATGTATATGGTGTTTCGTTAGAATAAAAATTATATTTTCATGATTACCTTTTATGGGATAAGTGCTTATTACGGCTTTATTCCAAGTAATAGATAGAGTTGATTTTTATTCACTATGAGTAAATACCACTGTGAAATGACTGCGCTTTTAAAAAATCAACTTTTTCCGCTCATTATTGTAGAAAAGGAAGTGAAAGGAGAACAGAGAGCGAAAGCTCTGCTGTTCTTATTGAGTTTCTTTTTCTGCATCTGAGGTTACTCGAACGATTCCAGTCTTCGCCTCCATTTACT
>CAUYJH010000069.1:27500-29213 GCA_963573315.1 Entomortierella parvispora
ACATGCATCTACATTACTCGTTTCATTCCAACCTTACAGACTTGAGACTCGATACAGACGTTGTCATTGGCGATACCCCTCGAATGCAGTTAGAGGGAAGAGAATCGAATCAGCCATTGTCAATCAATTGCTCAAGAAAGGTTGAAAAAAGAGCTTATTGTCACTATGTATATGAAATTGGTGGCAACAAACACATGCACCTTCATTGCTCCTCTCATTCCAACCATGTCCACTTGAATGATGGTACCCCTCCATGTCCCCGTGTCAGAAGTATCAAGGACTCGAGTATCAAGGCACCATCATTTGATCTTGGTGCCATAAAACGCCCCCAAACACCACTGCGCCACCAAAAATAGACTGTCTGCGATGCAGCATTTGCACGGGAACGCCACCAGTGACGCCAGTGCCACCAAACGCGTACAACGACAACGCCACCAAACGGCGACCAGTGCCACCAAATGCGCTATTTGGACCCATTATGCGTGGGAACAGCCAAGATCTTGCTATCTGGAGGCATTATGCGTAGAAAACCATGGAGATTCCGGTACTCACGTGGCTGGCGACCCGCTATGTGGACCCATTATGCGCGGGAACAGCCAAGATCTTGCTATTTGGACCCATTATGCGCGGGATCAGTCAAGATCTTGCTATCTGGAGGCATTATGCGTAGAAAACCATGGAGATTCCGGTACTCACGTGGCTGGCGACCCGCTATGTGGACCCATTATGCGCGGGAACAGCCAAGATCTTGCTATTTGGACCCATTATGCGCGGGATCAGCCAAGATCTTGCTATCTGGAGGCATTATGCGTAGAAAACCATGGAGATTCCGGTACTCACGTGGCTGGCGACCCGCTATGTGGACCCATTATGCGCGAGAACAGCCAAGATCTTGCTATTTGGACCCATTATGCGCGGGATCTTGCTATCTGGAGGCATTATGTGTTGGGACCATGGAGATGTTGGTGTTCACGTGGTCGAGAATGCGTATTTTGTGTAAGAAATGTGTCGGAAAGGCGTAGGAAACGCGTCGGAAAGGCGTAGGAAACGCGTCGGAAAGGCGTAGGAATCGTAGAAATGGTGGCAAGTTGTGCTGCTTGGTGGCGGCAGCATAGAGAGTTGTAGTATTTGGTGGCAAGCCGCGTAAATTGGTGGCGGGCCGTTAGATTTGGTGGCAAACACGTGGTTGATGGCAAGTTGTGCTCTTTGCTGTCAGGCATGTGTTGACGACAGTGTAGAGACGTGTTGGTGGTGTGTTGGAGGTGAAACAAAGATGCGTTGCTGAAAGTGGGGAGATGTGTTGGGGACAGTGAAGAGTCATGTTGGCGGCAGTGTGGATTCATGTTGGGAAGAGTGTAGAGACTAGTTTGATGGCACTCTCTGTGCTCGTGGTCTCTTGGACATGGATCGAGTGGTTCTTCTGACACCCACAGACGAGCCCGAACGATGGCAAAGCAAAAGGTGATGATCAGAATAAGCCTTTCTGATGGATCTTGTCCATATGTCCAAGCTGTGCGAGCTAAATAATAAAAAAAAAAAAAAAAAAAAAAAAAAATTACAGCACAGAGTATTCCCATGTGGTCCCCCACCATAGTACTGACTCTGCCATCAACTGTTTAACTGCGCAGATCGGACGGGATGCGGTGGGTTTAGTTGTGTATGGCCGTAATTCGAAAGTCTCTAAAAATTTCTTGTTCATGTACCGACGGAAAT
>CAUYJH010000071.1:35000-37500 GCA_963573315.1 Entomortierella parvispora
AGACAAGCATATGACTACTGGCAGGATCAACCAGGTAACTCTTGTAAATAAAGAGAATCATACAGAGAACCGAAAAGACGGCCCTCGTACTCAACTCTTTACTCGTCACTGCAGTCCTTTTGAGGGAACCGCAGATCAGGAAGTGTTATTTGAATTGATAGATCAATCTCAATTGCTCGAGAGAGATCACATTGACCGAATTTGAGCGATGGTTGAAGACGAGTCTCCTTCCAAGCACCCTCTTTCGGATCAACATCCTATTGCCAGACTTTTTTTTTCCTCAAGACCGCATCGCAAAAATAAATTTTGCAAAGCTGCCTCGTTGGAGGAAGTTCAATGCATCAGTCACACCTTTTGAAAGGCGGCTACTGATCCAGAGCGACTCCCAATTGTTTTGTGGTATTTTTTCTCATGGAGAAGCAGTACACACGAGTTTTTCTTTCGTCGGCAGTGTGCAATACATTGCCGACTAGTAGAAGGTTGGTCCTTGAACTTGAATGACCTTTAAGATCTGATGCAAACACCAAATCTCGCCAGCAAAGCAAATTCTTGAGCCGTGGGATTGAACACTACTCTAATAGATTGGCACAACCCTTCGCTCCCAAGTAAATGGAGGCGAAGACTGGAATCGTTCGAGTAACCTCAGATGCAGAAAAAGAAACTCAATAAGAACAGCAGAGCTTTCGCTCTCTGTTCTCCTTTCACTTCCTTTTCTACAATAATGAGCGGAAAAAGTTGATTTTTTAAAAGCGCAGTCATTTCACAGTGGTATTTACTCATAGTGAATAAAAATCAACTCTATCTATTACTTGGAATAAAGCCGTAATAAGCACTTATCCCATAAAAGGTAATCATGAAAATATAATTTTTATTCTAACGAAACACCATATACATGGTAACATGTGATTAGCTATATAGTAAGGAAACCTTGATTAACTATGCTTGGAAGCAAGTATAAATGGCTGCGGAGACTTTGTCACATGATCAGGACTATTATTACTATTAAAGTGCCCCACTAAAAACCCTAAAATAAGGCCTTTGGCTCCTGCGGTCACTAGTGATCAACGTTAAATTTGTGGTTAAAAGTCATATTTGTGGTCAGTCAAAAATTCGAAAAAAATTACCTAATGAGGAAATTTCCGTCGGTACATGAACAAGAAATTTTTAGAGACTTTCGAATTACGGCCATACACAACTAAACCCACCGCATCCCGTCCGATCTGCGCAGTTAAACAGTTGATGGCAGAGTCAGTACTATGGTGGGGGACCACATGGGAATACTCTGTGCTGTAATTTTTTTTTTTTTTTTTTTTTTTTTTATTATTTAGCTCGCACAGCTTGGACATATGGACAAGATCCATCAGAAAGGCTTATTCTGATCATCACCTTTTGCTTTGCCATCGTTCGGGCTCGTCTGTGGGTGTCAGAAGAACCACTCGATCCATGTCCAAGAGACCACGAGCACAGAGAGTGCCATCAAACTAGTCTCTACACTCTTCCCAACATGAATCCACACTGCCGCCAACATGACTCTTCACTGTCCCCAACACATCTCCCCACTTTCAGCAACGCATCTTTGTTTCACCTCCAACACACCACCAACACGTCTCTACACTGTCGTCAACACATGCCTGACAGCAAAGAGCACAACTTGCCATCAACCACGTGTTTGCCACCAAATCTAACGGCCCGCCACCAATTTACGCGGCTTGCCACCAAATACTACAACTCTCTATGCTGCCGCCACCAAGCAGCACAACTTGCCACCATTTCTACGATTCCTACGCCTTTCCGACGCGTTTCCTACGCCTTTCCGACGCGTTTCCTACGCCTTTCCGACACATTTCTTACACAAAATACGCATTCTCGACCACGTGAACACCAACATCTCCATGGTCCCAACACATAATGCCTCCAGATAGCAAGATCCCGCGCATAATGGGTCCAAATAGCAAGATCTTGGCTGTTCTCGCGCATAATGGGTCCACATAGCGGGTCGCCAGCCACGTGAGTACCGGAATCTCCATGGTTTTCTACGCATAATGCCTCCAGATAGCAAGATCTTGGCTGATCCCGCGCATAATGGGTCCAAATAGCAAGATCTTGGCTGTTCCCGCGCATAATGGGTCCACATAGCGGGTCGCCAGCCACGTGAGTACCGGAATCTCCATGGTTTTCTACGCATAATGCCTCCAGATAGCAAGATCTTGACTGATCCCGCGCATAATGGGTCCAAATAGCAAGATCTTGGCTGTTCCCGCGCATAATGGGTCCACATAGCGGGTCGCCAGCCACGTGAGTACCGGAATCTCCATGGTTTTCTACGCATAATGCCTCCAGATAGCAAGATCTTGGCTGTTCCCACGCATAATGGGTCCAAATAGCGCATTTGGTGGCACTGGTCGCCGTTTGGTGGCGTTGTCGTTGTACGCGTTTGGTGGCACTGGCGTCACTGGTGGCGTTCCCGTGCAAATGCTGCATCGCAGACAGTCTATTTTTG
>CAUYJH010000071.1:45000-47500 GCA_963573315.1 Entomortierella parvispora
GCGAAGACTGGAATCGTTCGAGTAACCTCAGATGCAGAAAAAGAAACTCAATAAGAACAGCAGAGCTTTCGCTCTCTGTTCTCCTTTCACTTCCTTTTCTACAATAATGAGCGGAAAAAGTTGATTTTTTAAAAGCGCAGTCATTTCACAGTGGTATTTACTCATAGTGAATAAAAATCAACTCTATCTATTACTTGGAATAAAGCCGTAATAAGCACTTATCCCATAAAAGGTAATCATGAAAATATAATTTTTATTCTAACGAAACACCATATACATGGTAACATGTGATTAGCTATATAGTAAGGAAACCTTGATTAACTATGCTTGGAAGCAAGTATAAATGGCTGCGGAGACTTTGTCACATGATCAGGACTATTATTACTATTAAAGTGCCCCACTAAAAACCCTAAAATAAGGCCTTTGGCTCCTGCGGTCACTAGTGATCAACGTTAAATTTGTGGTTAAAAGTCATATTTGTGGTCAGTCAAAAATTCGAAAAAAATTACCTAATGAGGAAATTTCCGTCGGTACATGAACAAGAAATTTTTAGAGACTTTCGAATTACGGCCATACACAACTAAACCCACCGCATCCCGTCCGATCTGCGCAGTTAAACAGTTGATGGCAGAGTCAGTACTATGGTGGGGGACCACATGGGAATACTCTGTGCTGTAATTTTTTTTTTTTTTTTTTTTTTTTTTATTATTTAGCTCGCACAGCTTGGACATATGGACAAGATCCATCAGAAAGGCTTATTCTGATCATCACCTTTTGCTTTGCCATCGTTCGGGCTCGTCTGTGGGTGTCAGAAGAACCACTCGATCCATGTCCAAGAGACCACGAGCACAGAGAGTGCCATCAAACTAGTCTCTACACTCTTCCCAACATGAATCCACACTGCCGCCAACATGACTCTTCACTGTCCCCAACACATCTCCCCACTTTCAGCAACGCATCTTTGTTTCACCTCCAACACACCACCAACACGTCTCTACACTGTCGTCAACACATGCCTGACAGCAAAGAGCACAACTTGCCATCAACCACGTGTTTGCCACCAAATCTAACGGCCCGCCACCAATTTACGCGGCTTGCCACCAAATACTACAACTCTCTATGCTGCCGCCACCAAGCAGCACAACTTGCCACCATTTCTACGATTCCTACGCCTTTCCGACGCGTTTCCTACGCCTTTCCGACGCGTTTCCTACGCCTTTCCGACACATTTCTTACACAAAATACGCATTCTCGACCACGTGAACACCAACATCTCCATGGTCCCAACACATAATGCCTCCAGATAGCAAGATCCCGCGCATAATGGGTCCAAATAGCAAGATCTTGGCTGTTCTCGCGCATAATGGGTCCACATAGCGGGTCGCCAGCCACGTGAGTACCGGAATCTCCATGGTTTTCTACGCATAATGCCTCCAGATAGCAAGATCTTGGCTGATCCCGCGCATAATGGGTCCAAATAGCAAGATCTTGGCTGTTCCCGCGCATAATGGGTCCACATAGCGGGTCGCCAGCCACGTGAGTACCGGAATCTCCATGGTTTTCTACGCATAATGCCTCCAGATAGCAAGATCTTGACTGATCCCGCGCATAATGGGTCCAAATAGCAAGATCTTGGCTGTTCCCGCGCATAATGGGTCCACATAGCGGGTCGCCAGCCACGTGAGTACCGGAATCTCCATGGTTTTCTACGCATAATGCCTCCAGATAGCAAGATCTTGGCTGTTCCCACGCATAATGGGTCCAAATAGCGCATTTGGTGGCACTGGTCGCCGTTTGGTGGCGTTGTCGTTGTACGCGTTTGGTGGCACTGGCGTCACTGGTGGCGTTCCCGTGCAAATGCTGCATCGCAGACAGTCTATTTTTGGTGGCGCAGTGGTGTTTGGGGGCGTTTTATGGCACCAAGATCAAATGATGGTGCCTTGATACTCGAGTCCTTGATACTTCTGACACGGGGACATGGAGGGGTACCATCATTCAAGTGGACATGGTTGGAATGAGAGGAGCAATGAAGGTGCATGTGTTTGTTGCCACCAATTTCATATACATAGTGACAATAAGCTCTTTTTTCAACCTTTCTTGAGCAATTGATTGACAATGGCTGATTCGATTCTCTTCCCTCTAACTGCATTCGAGGGGTATCGCCAATGACAACGTCTGTATCGAGTCTCAAGTCTGTAAGGTTGGAATGAAACGAGTAATGTAGATGCATGTGTTTGTTGCCACCAATTTTTTTGAAGATGGCAACCATTCTTTTGAATCCCATTCTTGAAAGCGCATGTGTCTGTGTTGGTACAGAACAGTACAACCCAAGAGCCCGGTTTCCAAAATGGGCACCCCTTAAGATCCACCGAGCAGAGTGTGAAAGTGTGAAGTGGGACGCGCTTGGGTGGGTGGCACTTGTGCACTTGTGCGTTTTGATAGACAGGTTCATAGATACTGACTGATACGTCGTTGAGTGGCACTCCGTCAAGCAACCTTT